>CM035419.1:115724939-115732439 GCA_020310875.1 Ceratopteris richardii | reverse complement strand
CTTATGGAAGTCAAAAGATGTCTGAGTTAGACCTATGGCATATAAGGTTAGGTCATTTCAATGAGAGAGCCATAAAGGAATGTCAAAGAATGATGTGGTGCTTGGATTAATAAATGTTCAAGGTCAACACATGGTGTAGAAGTGTGAAGCTTGTCAATTAGGTAAAGCACACAAAAGTTCATACATAAATCAGGGTACAAGTATTCAAATATGCTTGAGTTGGTTCATACGGATGTGTGGGGTCCTTCAAGGGACTATAGCATAAATGGATCCAGATAATATGTGTTGTTTGTTGATGATGCAACCAGATGGATTACTTTATATGTAATCAAGGACAAATCAGAAGTGTTCAAGACATTCATGCATTATCATGTTTATGTAGAAAGGATTACAAGACAAAACTCAAGAGTTGAGATCAGATGGAGGGGAGAGTATTTTTCTAAAGAGTTTGATGATTATTTGTGGAATGCAAGTATAAAAAGAGAAGTAGCTTGCAGGTACTCCCTTAAAAAATGGAATTGCAAAAAGAAGAAATAGGACTCTTGTAGAGTTTGCAAGAGCAATGATGAAAGAAAAATTGTCCAAATTACTTATGGCCAGAAGCTATCAACACTACAGCATACCTTGTGAATAGTGTCACAAGGGGATATAAGGAAGAGAGCTCACACACACTCTCACTCTCAAGGAGAAGCACACACACAAATTGAGACAGGGAAGAATGATCTTCTTCTTCTTCTTCTATTACATACAAGGAATGTACAAGAATGACCTAAAAACAAGAATACAACAAGTGCAATATATAAAGACCAGTACATAAGGAAACCTAATGTCCGCGAATGAGTGAGCTAGCAAGAAACAAATGTGCCATCACTCTCGGTAGATAAGTCTAATAAAGCTCAATGAAGTATCCCTGACATATACCGGTGTGACCACTATACATGTCAAAGAAACGAAAAACTGGTACGTGTCATCCTGGATCATCCAATGTTGAGCTTGATATCTCAACATTCCCCTTCAAGCTCAACACCATATCCTGTAATCCAAGCATCTTCCGAAACTTCTTCAACTTCTCATCTCCAAGTGCTTTGGTGATCAATATCACGTGCTAATACCTTCTCTCTGATGAAGTGATAATGTACCTCGATATGCTTTGTTCTAGCATGGAAAACAGGGTTTCGTGCTAACTGTATTATGCTAAGATTATCACAATAGATAGTGATAGGCTTTTGCACTTCCACACCTAAATCTGCAAATAACATCTCCAGCCATGATGCCTCACATGCTGCCATTGCAACACCTCTATACTCAGCCTCTATACTTGACAAAGCAACAGAGGGTTGCTTCTTACTGCTCCATGTAATAGCTACACCTCCAAGTGAGAAAAGAAAGCCACTAGTAGATCTTCTATCTGGAGTACTACCAGCCTAATCTGCATCGGTGTATCCATGAACCTGCAAATCTACACCAGCTTCATAAAACAATGCATAATCCAAAGTAGCACTCACATACGTAGAGTGTGCCTCAGAGCATCCAAATGTGGCTTCCTGGGAACCTGCATAAACTGACTTTCAAGTCCAATAGTGTAGCTTAAATTAGGCCTTGTAATTGTAAGATATATAAGACTTCCCACAATTTTCTTGTACATAGTAGCATTTTCCAATGCTTCACCTGATGTAGTATCCAATTTCAAATTCTGATCTAAAGGCATAGAAATTGGCTTACAATCAGCCATAGCATATTCAAGGCATATTGCCTTTGCGACATCCATATACCTGTTTCTGTATGTATAAACTCAATGCCCAAGAAATAGCGCAGCACACCAAGATCTTTCATGTCGAATTCCTGCATAAGAAGTTTCTTTACCTCTTTGATGCTTTCTTCATTATCACCACCTACAATCAGGTCATCAACATAAATAGCCACAATAGTGATGCCATCATCAGCCTTCCTTGCATATAGTGAGTGATCTGTATCACACATAGAAACCCAATGCTGGTTAAGTAATCAGCAATCCTTGCATGCCATGCATGCGGAGCCTACTTCAGCCCATACAAAGCCTTTTGCAACTTGCAAACATATTATGGATGCTTTGAATCTTCATATCCTTGTGGCTGGTCCATATATACTTCTTCCTGTAACTCACCATGTAGGAAAGCATTCTCACATCCATCTGATGCAAAGTCCATCCTTTTGTTGTATCTAATGCAACAAGTGTCCTAACAATAGATATTTTAGCTACAAGGCTGAATGTTTCCTCATAATCAATGCCATATGTCTGTGCATATCCTTTAGCTACCAATCCTGCTTTATAACTGCTTATGCTACCATCATCATTATGCTTTACCTTGTAAACCCATTTACAACCTATGGGTTTCTTTCCTTGCGGCAATGGAACCAGCTTCCATGTATCATTTCCATAAAGTGCAGCCATCTCCTCATCCATAGCGTTTTCCCATCTACATTACCAATCGCATCTTCAAACAAGAAGTTTCAGCATCTTGTATTACCTTTGTCATGTAGGCACAATGGCGAGCCATGTAACTATCATATGTCAATTGTTGCACTAAATTACGCATCCTCCCAGATCTTCTTGGTCCTGGGTCACTTCTCCTTGTATCATCTGCATGTGCCCTTCTTACTTCTGAGTCTTCACAGAGGGCAATCCAAGTTCCACATCAAGACTCTTTTCTGAACCGCTTGATCTCCATCAACTTCTTCAAATTTGCACATGTTTTATGACGAGTAGAAAGATTTTCTTTACCTTTCTTGGATGTATTTGATGAATTTGTTGGACTTAAATTCCCACGTATTCTTCCAATCCATGGATTTGAGTTAGAACTATTGCTTGGTGATGCATCTGTTTCCACTCAAACCTGAGATTCTGCACTTGAGTTTTCAGCATTTTCTTTGTCATTTGGTTCAAGACTCAGTCCTTCTTTGGCATCTACATAGAAGCTTGACATTTCATCAAACCACATCTCTGCTCACCTTTACCTATCCTGTGAGTGGGTTATAACATTTATATCCCTTTCGCTCAAGGGAGTATCCAATGAAGACACACTTTTTTTTGCTTTTGGATCAAGTTTCCTCCTCAATTCATCTAGGACATGTACATATGCAATACAACCAAAAACTTTCAGATGTGATAAGTTTGGCTTTTTACCTCTGAACTTCTCTTCAGGTGTAACTTGATGTACAACACAGTCAAAGTTCTGTTCATGATGTATACAGTAGTATGTACAGCTTCTCCCCAATAACAATGAGGCATATTCTTCTCAGCCATTAAGGCTCTTGCTATTTCTGCAATATTGTCTGTTTTTGCGTTCAACAACACCATTCTATTGTGGTGTGTACCTGCATGAAACTGACGCCGAATTCCATGATTTTTTAGAAACTACTGAACTCATTTGACATGTATTCACCTCCTCATCAGATCTTAATGTCTGAATGTACTTCCCTGTCTGCTTTTCCACCATAACTTTAAAATTCTGGAAGTGAGTAAACACCTCGCTCTTCTCTTTCATGAAGTATACCCATACATTGCGTGTATGTCATCAATGAAAGTAACATAAAACCTGCAACCACCCATAGATGTGGCCTTTGTTGGACCCCAAACACTTGTATGTACTACTTCTAGTACATTCTCACTAACATGCTTGTCATGTGGAAATGATGCTCTTGATTACCAAATTGACATGCTGCACATACCTTTTGCATTTCTGCAACTTTGAAATTTGGTAGTCCATGGACAATCTCTTTTGACTGCATCAGTTTCAGCCTTTGCAAGTTTGCATGTCCAATCCGTTTGTGCCATATCTCTATATCTGCAATAACTCTGCACCTTTTGGAAACATGGCTGCATTCATTTTCAGGAATCTTCACATTTAAGGTGAACATCCTTCCCACTCTGTTTTTGCGTTCAACAACACCATTCTATTGTGGTGTGTACCTGCATGAAACTGACGCCGAATTCCATGATTTTTTAGAAACTGCTGAACTCATTTTGACATGTATTCACCTCCTCATCAGATCTTAATGTCTGAATGTACTTCCCTGTCTGCTTTTTCCACCATAACTTTAAAATTCTGGAAGTGATAAACACCTCGCTCTTCTCTTTCATGAAGTATACCCATACATTGCGTGTATGGTCATCATGAAAGTAACATAAAACCTGCAACCACCCATAGATGTGGTCTTTGTTGGACCCCAACACTTGTATGTACTACTTCTAGTACATTCTCACTAACATGCTTGTCATGTGGAAATGATGCTCTTGATTACCAAATTGACATGCTGCACATACCTTTTGCATTTCTGCAACTTTGAAATTTGGTAGTCCATGGACAATCTCTTTTGACTGCATCAGTTTCAGCCTTTGCAAGTTTGCATGTCCAATCCGTTTGTGCCATATCTCTATATCTGCAATAACTCCTGCACCTTTTGGAAACATGGCTGCATTCATTTTCAGGAATCTTCACATTTAAGGTGAACATCCTTCCCACTTTGTTTCCTTTGGCAACCAATCGTCCATCCTGCTTGTACTCTTCTACATATAATCCATCAGCATTGAACCTGACTTGTAATCCCTGGTCAACCATTTGTCCAACAAAAACCAGATTCTTTGTTATATTTGGAACATGCAGCACATCAGCGAGATGTTTTACCTTTCCGTCCTCCATGGACAATGCTATGTTTCCTGTATGCTCAATAGGATGCGATGTATCATCACGTGTTTCAACATATCCAGGAACTGGCATTTTCTGCAAACTACTAAACCATTCTGCATGACTGGTCATGTGATTTGAAGCACCTGAATCAACATACCAGACATTATCGTTCGATTTTGAAACACCAGCAGACATCGTATTCATCATGTGATGTTGAACCATAAACAGCTTCTCAGAATCATCTGCACTTGTGGATGCATAGTTGTTTTGCTGCCTTGTGTGATTTTGATTCTTCAACCTGCAATCATGTTCAAAGTGTCGAGGTTTACCACAATTCTAGCATCCTTTACTATCATTACCTAAATCATTTCTTTGGAAATTTCTGCGACCTCTTTGACTCCCCCTGCCTCGAAACTGTCCTCTTCCTCCTGCATGATTCTGTTGTTGACCTTGGTCTTGGTTATTGTTTCCTCTTCCACTTCCAAAACCTCTACCTCTGCCTCTTCCTCTGCCAGAGTAGAATACCTGCTCAGAACTGGGCTTTCCTTGGGAGTTTAAATCCAAGATTCTTTTCTTCAATAATCAACATAGATACCAAATCAGCAAAATTCTGAATATTTTCCGTGGTCTGTATAGAAGTTCTGAACTGCTTATATGCAGCTCCTAAACCACGAAGGCACACTTCCACCTTATCATCATCATATACATTCACGCTAATAGATGCAAGTGACTCACATATGCTTTTGATTTTTAGAGTGTAGTCACTTATCGACATGCTCTTTTTCTCCAATGTATGCAGCTCGTTCTTGAGTTGCAATTTCCGTGCCTTTGTATTGGTCTCGTACAAAGTGACCAAACTATTCCAAGCCTCTTTTGGAGTCTTGGCATCCTGTATGTGTCCGATCATGCTATCCTGTATGCTAACAGATAGCCAATACATTACCGTTCGTGCTCCTTGATTCCATTCCTCATATGCTCTTAATTGTTCTGCAGTCTGATTCCTTTCTGGTGACTATGGAGCATTTTCATTCTCTCCTTTGATGTACTTCTAGTAGCCTTTTCCCATCAGGAAATTCGTCATTCTGAATCTCCAAGCATGGAAGTTTGTTCTTGTTCAGCTTATCGCTCATAAGCTAACTCATTCCATCTGCGTTTGCCATTTCTGTAACAATTCACAACACCGCAAAACACTACAAGTAGCACTTCTGCTGAACACAACGCAAGTTAGAGTTTCTAAAATTGACCTGGTTTTTCCATGGGCCCCACCTTACGGGCTCAAAACAGAGATCGAGATGGCTCCGAAACTTCGATCTGACAAAACGAGTGACCCTAAAGGGATAAATCCCAAAAATATTTTGAGGTCTTCTACCTTCACCCCGATTTTCGTAGCAAACGGAGGCCGTTTGTGAAATCGCGTTTTCTCCATGCCTTGCTGCGTAGTCTTCACCCTCGCCTTCTCCACGAGCTCTCTACAGCCATGCTGGCTCTGATACCATGCCACGAGGAAGGAGATAAGGAAGAGAGCTCACACACACACTCTCACTCTCAAGGAGAAGCACACACATAAATTGAGATAGGAAAGAATGATCTTCTTCTTCTTCTTCTTCTATTACATAAAAGGAATATACAAGAATGACCTAAAAACAAGAATACAACAAGTGCAATATAGAAAGACCAGTACATAAGGAAAAACCTAATGTCCGCGAATGAGTGAGCTGGCAAGAAACAAATGTGCCATCACTCTCGGTAGATAAGTCTAATAAAGCTCAATGAAGTATCCCTGACATATACCAGTGTGACCACTATACATGTCAGAGAAACGAAAAACTGGTACGTGTCATCTTGGATCATCACATGTTGAGCTTGATATCTCAACAAATAGGTTACCTTGTAAAGCTTTGGATGGAAGAACACCTCATGAAGCATGGTGGGGTAAGAGACCTACACTTGATCATTGTAAGGTATTTGGATGGTTAGCATATGCTTATGTTCCTTCACAATTGAGACATAAGCTAGAACCAAAAGCAGAGAAGTATGTGTTTATTGGGTATGATGATAGACAGATGGGTTACAGACTGTGGAGTCTATCTACAAAGCAATTTCTTGTTACAAAAGATGTTACATTTGATGAGCAAAGCACATGGTATATAGGGTCACCAAATGATTATGCAGATGTTGAAGAAATACAAAGAAAAGGGAAGACAAAAGTAAGTGTGTATGAAGAAAATATTGATGATGTTGAGTATAAAAATAAATTGCAGGCTAATGTTGAAGATGGGCCAAGATTTGATCCAGAATCAAATGTGGCTGAGACTTCAAGAAGTGCAGAGGTCAGAAGATCTTTGAGAGAAAGGAAAGAGCCTATCAGGTATAGCTATGATACATCCTTCTTAACAACAAAAGAATATGCTTACATTGTGAAGACAGAAAAGACCCAATCACATATGAAGAATCTAAAGGTAAACAGAATTGGGAGAAGGCAATGCAAAAGATTATGATGCTCGACTTGAAAATGAGACATGGGAGTTGGTGCGAAGATCAAAATCAGAAGGTTATTGGATGTAAGTGGGTGTATAAACAAAAAGATTTGTAGATGGTAAAGTGTCTAGATACAAGGCTAGACTTGTGGTTAAAGGTTATGCCCAAACTTATGGAGTAGACTATGATGAAACCTTTATTCTTGTTGCTAAGATGTACAATTAGATCATTGATTGCTATTGCTACTTGTAAAGGATGGAAGTTATCACAATTTGATGTGAAGAATGCATTTCTCAATGGATACATTGTAGATGAAGTGTACATGGAGCAACCAGAAGGCTTCATAGATTCAATT
>CM035419.1:115694939-115702439 GCA_020310875.1 Ceratopteris richardii | reverse complement strand
CCAACATTAGCTTTAGTGTCTCCGGCTCTACCAACTGTGCTTCAGTTCGAACTGAACTTGCCACAATGACTTGACTCATCAGAACCTCAGTTTGAGTCTGGAAAAATGCCTCTTGCAAATAAAAATCATTGGCAAGGGCTACATCACGGTTCAATCTCATATCTTCAATTTGTTTATCGACTCTGGATAGACGCTCTGCTTGGAATCCCAACTGCTTTTCTCTTTTCCCCAGTTCTTTAGATTGGAACTGCATGGTTTTATAATAGGTTTCTCTTTCCTTCTGCACTCCTTCCAATTCTTTCTTCAGTTGGAGATATTTTCCAAGCTCTTCTTGTAATTCTTGATCACGACGGAATAGTGTTTTAGTAGTCTTATGGAGCTCAGCTTCAGCTTTAAGCACATTGGTGGCCAGAGACTGAGAGGCTTCTTCTAAGATACTGTATGCATCACGCGTGCTATGAAGTTCATTACCTATGGTGGTCATCACATCTGTTTTATCAATGAGTTCCTGCTTCAGCATGGTTATGTCTGTATCCTTTTGACACAGTAAAGCATCCTTCTGTGCAAGCTGATCTTGAAGTTGCTGAATCTGTAATTGCAGGGCATGGTTTTCTACTTTAACAACATTAGTTTCTTCTTGCAAGGGTGCAATGTCTGCCTCTAGGGCATCCACGTGCTGCAACTCCTGTCTAATATTGTCAGTGACCATCTTCAGTTGCATTGGTAGCTGCTGCGAGAATTGGATCAACAGGCGACCCATAGACTCGAGCTCATGAAACATGGGGGTTGGAACCGGAAGAGGAAGAGGAGGAAGTGGCTGGGATGAAGAGGCTGATAATAGGTGAGGGGAAGGTGGGGGAGAATAATTGGGAGAAGAGTATGAAGTAGCGGGTGCTTCAGGAACAATCGGTTGAACAAAGACAAGGGACTCAACCGGGTGTATTGGGAGAGGAGTAGAAGAATGCTGCCTGCTTGCCTCAGCTTTGTCAATTACTACTTCAATCATAGTTATGACCTCATTAAGAATTTCAGCAACAGTGTCATCCACATCTTCTTGATGCTGCTGAGGAGAATCCTCTCGAGAAGAAACTTCTTCAGACTCGGTGGTGGACGCACCGGGTTCCTACTGCTGGATTGGAGAAGAATGGGCATAAGAATCAGCATGGATGGACGTGGCGGTATCGTGGAAGACCTCTTCTTCATGGCCGGCATTGGAGCCTTGTACCTGGCTCTCAGACGGACTTATACGGGTGCGTTTCCGACGAATAAGCTGGAAGAGATCTTCATCATCATCTTCCTCATCTTTGAGCATCCGAGTAGATTCTTCACGCAATAAGAATGGAGCATTTGGCGGAGGTTGCGTGGCTTGAATGGCTGGAAAGAGGAACGTGAGGATATGGGGAAGACGTGATCGCGGAAGATCACCCTTATTAACGTGTTTAATAACTGTAACACATTCACGGTGAATGCACCGGAAATAAAAAGATGCGAAATTGACAGACTCATGAGAAGCCATGTCGATCATCGAGTAAAAGGGATGCGAAATCCTGTAAGTACGTTTTTGCAAATTCAAGATAGCAACTAAAAATTGCAATGCGGTATGTTCCGGATCAGGGTGACACAAAATGGCATACTCATTAGATGAGTGCGGGGGGAATAATTCGAGCATGGTGGCAACAGGAAGGAGGGGACCATTCTCCAATCCATCCTGAGGAAGTCGGAAGGCATCTGCAAACGAGGCTAGAGTGATCACTACGCATGTCGGTAAGCAAAGAATAGGCCAACTCTGCTCCATAGCAGGTGTGGCAACGATAGCGGCAATAATCTGTGCATAAAATGGGTGACACTCCGTTGAATGTCAAGGCAATTCAGCGAAGTTCAAGAGGCCACGAATACGCAAATACTCACTCACTTCAGGGGTGAGTCCTTCACGGAAGGTAGCAACATTGGCTAATGCTTCCATGACGCGCACGCGAAAACACAAGAACACAGAAAACATAGAACATAGAAACACACAGACACAATAGCGATTAACAATGAAAGAATTAAGATTAAGTAGACACACGACAACGTGAGGTGATCGAAAACCCTAATCATCGCGTGGTATTGAAATGATAACCACCATAATTACGGCATGCATGCATGAGCAGAATCAGTAACATAGGGTGGTGATTAATCATATTTAGATATTAAAACGAGGAGAGTTACAGTCTATATTCAACCAAAATATGGAAATAAAAATAAAATAAGGGACACACGGAAAAACGAGGGACACGTCAGCGATGATCAGGCGGTTGGTGATATGGGCATAGCTTTGAACCATTAACAACTTTGGGAAGAGGAACTCCGGCCACGGTAGTCAACCGAAAAGTAGCAGGTCCCACTTGCTCACTAATCCGGTAAGGAACGAACCACCCTAATTTAAATTTCCCAGCAGAATGATTTGCTCTAGCATTATAAAATAGCACAAGTCGGCTCACCGTAAACACAGGAGTCTTGAGGAAACGATCATGAGTCCAGGCTTGCTGCAATTGAACTTCTTGAAGAACCAGCAAACTTTCCCAACGATGTTCATCCAAGGCTCTGAGTGCTTCCAACCGAAATGGCAAAGAGTCTTCGGGCAACAATTTCTGAGTGAGGGCCACACGTAGGCTTGGCACTACAATCTCCATCGGCGCGATTGCTTCCAACCCATAAGCAAGCTTAAAAGGGGTCATTCCGGTTGCCACTTTGTATGTAGTCCGGTATGCCCATAAAACTGCGGGAAGTAACTGGTCCCAACGTTCTGGAGATTCCACGACCAATTTACGAAGCATAGTCAACAGAGTCTTATTGGTGCTTTCAGCCAATCCATTGGCACGGGGATAGTATGGTGAACTGAATTTATGCAGAATTTGAAAAGTGTGCATTAGTGCTCGCATTAAATTGCTGGCAAAATGTGTTTCTTGATCTGTCACCAGTTCCAGAGGTAATCCATAACGCGGGAATACATCCTTCATCAGGCATTTGACCACCGAAACGGTTGTGGCTGACCGTAAAGCCCAAGCTTCCGCCCACCTGGTGGCATAATCCGTACAAGTCAATATATATCGATTGTTGCTAAGAGTGGCTGGTGGTGTTATTGGTCCAATAAAATCAAGACCCCACTTCTGAAAGGGTTCCAAGGGTAAGACATGTTACAGAGGAAAGAGGTGCCGATGTAATGGCTGTCCAGACCGTTGACAAGTGTCACACCACTGCACAAACTGAGTCACGTCTTTGTACATGGTAGGCCACCAAAGCCCACTTTGCAGAATTTTACGGTGAGTAAGATCGGCTGCAAAATGTCCACCCGAGGGTATTGAATGAGCCATAGCCATAACCGAGTCTGCTTCATGTGGTGGGATACAATGGAGTAAGATACCAGTATGATCCATGTAGTACAACTGACCTACAATCAACCGAAATCTGCAACTGTAAACTGCAAACTTCCGCCGCAGAGCAGGGGAAGTATGAGGAGGAAGACATCCATCAATTAAAAAAGTTAGTAACATATCGTAGTAGGTAGGCGGCACATGAGGTTCTGTAGATTCGGCACGAGCTAGCTCAGTAGCGTAAATTGCTAGTGTAGTGTCATCAAACCCCACCGGAGCTTCACCGAAATCCAACCGAGATAGAAAATCTGCCAAGGCATGTGCGGTGTCGGGTTGATGAATAACTTCATAGTCGAATTCCTATAATAA
The DNA here is from genome assembly GCA_020310875.1 of Ceratopteris richardii. NCBI lineage: Eukaryota > Viridiplantae > Streptophyta > Polypodiopsida > Polypodiales > Pteridaceae > Ceratopteris > Ceratopteris richardii. The sequence continues at coordinate 115,698,717 of CM035419.1, read as the reverse complement.
TAAAACCCATCGAGCCAAGCGACCACCTAAATGTTGTTGTCGGACCAAATACACAAGCGCGGCATGATCCACGTGAAAGGTGAACTTTCAGCCCAACAAATAATGCCGGAATTTCTTCACAGAGTACACCAACCCGAGACATTCTCTTTCGGTCACTAAATAGTTTCTTTCAGCAGGGGCTAATCGGCGACTTGCATTATAGACAAGCCAAAACCACTTATAACTTTGCTGCATTAAAACGCTTCCAATGGCTATGTCTGATGCATCGACAAAGACATGGAACGGGCGTTCCCAATCTGGGGGTTGCAAAATTGGAGCCTGCGTCAATAATCCTTTTAAACGATCAAATGCAATTTGGCATTCTGGAGTCCATTCGTACTGCCATGGAGTACTAGTCATTAGCCGATTAAGTGGTGTTGCTAAATGAGCTAACCACTGTAAATGTCTGCCATGCCATCGGATTTGACCGAGGAAGCGCATACTTCTTACGGTGTTGTAGGGACTTGTGCCTATAACATGGCTGCAACTTTATTCGGATCAACTTGTATGCCTTGCTCAGAGATAATATGGCCGAGGAGTTTGCCACAGGAGACCGCAAACACATATTTTGTCGGATTCATGGCATTTTTCAAAGTAGCACCGTAAATGATACAGGTGGGCCGCGATTTTTCCAAATAAGGAAAAGTCATCCAGATATACTTGCATAAAAGTAGTCAGGTAGGGTGAAAAGATTTCTTGCATATACCGTTGAAACGTGCTAGGAGCATTCCTTAACCCAAACCACATTACCGTACAAGCATAAACACCCCAATTCGTGATGAAAGCTGTTTTCGGTATGTCTTGTTCTACCATTCGGACCTAGTTATAACCACTATAGCCGTCTAGAAAGGAGTACATCTCATGCCCGGCCACTCTGTCAAGCATTGTGTTTAGAAAGGGGAGAGGAAATGGATCAGGTATCGTGGCCGCATTCAATTTTCGGTAATCCACACAGATACGCAGCTGTTTATTTTTCTTTGGGACAATCACGATCAGAGATATCCATTCAGCGTGCTCAATTGGTATAATGAGTCCCACCTTCAATAACCGATCGAGTTTTGCCTTGACCTGTGCTGCATAATTGGGGTTCATTTGGTAACTGGATTGTTTGATTGACTTTGCCTCAGGTTTGAGCACTACCCGATGTTGATAGATCCGCGGATCAAAACCTTTCATATCGCGATAGTCCCAAGCAAAAACATCGGAAAACTCACGCAGAAGTCGGATCAAATCTTCTTGAAATGCCTGAGACAATCCTGCCTTAATCTTAACAGGTTGCGGGTTAGCCTCATCACCCAAATTATATGTTAGTAACTGATCTTTCGGGACATAAAATTGTCGAGGTTTCCCCAGATCGTCAGCGGACTGTAAAAGCTGATGTAGGGTGGCTCCATCCATAGCAACACTATCATCTGCATCCGCCTCTCCGGTCATGGGAGCAACCGTACATGCTGCCGGACTCCACGTGTCCACTACTAATTGAACATCTACAGTACCTAAGGAGATCAGATCTTTATTGTTTTTCAGAAACGCCTCTTCTTCATCCTCAGATAAGCCATCCAACATGTGGACCGGCTCCGCGACATATGGTCTGGCATGAAGCTCGCAGGGCTGGATGGCATCCAGTTTAACAACATATTTACGGTGATGATCTTTGAAAGTCAATTCCTGCGCTGACCAATCCTGTACAACTTTGGCTTGTTTCAACCATGGTCGACCGAAAAGTAGATTGTAGTCGAGGCTGGATTCTGGCAGTTCTAAGACTACAAAAGTCATTTTGAACGTGGTAACTTGCAAAGTAATCGAGATATTCTGTACTAATCCCACCGGATGAACTCGGGATTGATCTACCATTCTTACAAAAAATTGGACGGGCTCGATTTGGGTCCACCCCAATTTCTTGCAAAGGGCTGTAGTTGCTATATTCACACCCGAACAACCATCAATTAGCACTTGAGTAATCTTGTGATTTTTATGCCATACCGTGATCAATGGGACTGAATGGTCCACCGTAGAATCAGTTTCTGGTTGTATTGTTGCAGCCGCTAGAGTATTGGGAGATCCACGACTGACCTGTTGTTGAAATTGCTACCTGACTCCTGGCACCAATGCAAGCAACTGTCCCAAAGGAAGAGTAATTAAAGCCTTAGATAAAATCTCCCACACCGGATCTGTTTGAATCGTACTCCTCTCTGCTTCTGATGATGATTCTGCTGTTACTGGGTTAGGATTTTGTTCATTCGCTCTCGCCTTTGGCAGAGGAACCTGTGTTACCGAAATTGGATCAAGCAACACAGTTTGCTCTTTAGCTACCCATTGGCTAGCTTTGGTATACATTCGCTGCTGCTCACGGATACCAGGTTCGAACACCTCAGCTGCTGGTTGCAACTGCTTACCCGATCTTGTCTGGACCACTGCTGCTTGTGATTCCACTAGTGAGATATAGACTATGTTGGTCATCGAGTTTTGATGCTCCTTCCTTCTCTCGTAATCTGCTGCATCCTTACAAAATCTCCGGATGTGGCCAATCTCATCGCAAAAATGACATCGAGGTGGTGGCAGGGAAGTACCGTCCACTAATGTACCCGCCTGCCATCGATTGGCATTGAAATTGGTATTCCGCTGTCCCCGGTAATTTCTGTATCCTTGTGACAGGTTGTTTCACATTTGTGCTGGCACGTAATGGGTGGTTGGCTGACCTGGCTCTTGTATAATAGCGTTTACAACTGCTCATCCCTGCACTTTAGCATTATACGCACAATTTTCCGTTGAGTGTCCGGTTGTGTTGCAGATGGCACAATACATCTGGTTAAGGGCACATGTAGCACTGGTGTGCCCTGGAGTTTTGCACTTAGTGCAAGACATCTGTTTAGTCGGATCATCTATAACGTTCTTACTGGCTTTCAGCCACTCCAAGTCTTCGGCGAATCCCCCAACTTTATGCTCTAGTTGCAGGGCCATCGCAATAACAGCATCCAGTGTCATAGCCCCCACACAGCGGATGATCATGATTTGTCTTAGCTGTGGGGTCAAACCATTAATGAACCACTGGGTTATAACATCATCCGGTAGATTGGCATGTGCCAGAGGCAATTGTCTTAAATGAGTTCTAAACAATGTGGCATATTCCTAAATAGTCTGGTGCGGCTTCTGTCGATTATTCTGCAAATAGTCGAAGATTTCGGCGGGATTCTTCTTCAACCGGAACCTTTGTAAAAACGCATCCCTTACCACATCATAGTTAACGAAATGGTTGATATCATACTATCTTAACCATCTCGTTGCTTCATTGACTAATGTTGCCTGAAATACGATGGCCTTGTACGTCGGATCGGGTGGATGGTTCAGCACTGCATAGATTATCTCAAAGGTTCGCACATGTGCATCAGGGTCGTCACTTGGAAATCCACCGAACTTTGTGTAAGTCACCCCGGTTGGAACCGGTCGAAGTGGAGGTGGTTGTTGCTGTTGCTGTTGTTGTTGTTGCTACTGTTGACCACTCATTGTGCTATTAGCAGTACCGTTTGCTATCTCCAGAATTTTGAGGGGGTGTCTCTTGTCCTTCGGAATCTCTATTATCAGATTGCTCACCTTCCGGCTCGAAAATAGCGTTCAATATTTTACGTATCTCCAAATCAAATAGCCTATCCTCCGCTTTGGTGTCAAACGTAGACAAGCTTACCCCAAACAGCGGTGTACGTAATAAAGATCCACCAGGGAGTATCACACTGTCACCGAA
>CM035419.1:115679939-115684939 GCA_020310875.1 Ceratopteris richardii | reverse complement strand
GTGTCCGTCGAGGTCTGTCAATCGCAATGGACTCGCTGTCCGTCGCGATGGACATTGTCAATCGCGATTGATGCTATCAATCGCCATGGACTGAAAAAATGCAAATTTTCCAAAAATTTTTGTGGATTTTTGATGTGCAAGGTCTCTAGTCTACTGTGGTGCACTTAATTTTACCAATAGATGAAATTTTCTGTTAATCGCGATGGACAAAAGCTTGCGACACAGAGACAGTTCTGCACATTTCCGTACCTGCGCAACGTGCTGGAGATGATGGGATGGCCAATACCTGCAAGCAAACTCAAAAAACATGCAAAAACAGTGCACACAAGATCGCTCACTCACTCTCTCTCACAAGTGAAATGAGGGAAATGAAAGGAGGAAGGAGATATAGCCAAAAGACTGAAATTTTTGCGATGATGGAGATGGAGGTGGAAGATGATGAGGATGATGATGGTGATGATGATGATGAAGTAAGGATGAGAAAAGTAAGGAAAAGTAAAGAAATTACCTACAACGCCAACGTCACAACTCTACGTCTTACCATCACACGCTTGTGGAATGGAGACTTGAATGCTTCCAATGATCCTCCTACTTTTGGGAGTCACTTCCAAAGGCACATAATTCGAGGTCCCTTCTCAGATCTGCGCGCACACGGAGTTCTTCGATAAAGATCGCCGCCCAGCCGCGTACCCCCTTCTTGAGTTAATACTCCTTAATTGGAGTGAGTACTGTGGCATCTCACATGAGTGCCACATGGCACTCATGTGTGTGTCCTTCTAATGGAGCCCAAGAGATGGTTCACACCATCTTTTCTATATGGACTCCCTTCATAACATTTCCTTCCCCTTAACTACATTTTTGTCCTCAAAAATGGTATTGGAAGGTCTAGAAATCAAGAGGGTGGTACTCCCACTATATCCCCATGTATAGAAATACATGGTCCTGTCTCCGTGTTGTTTCCCCATATCCTTCCCCTTAAGAAAACTCTTGGGAAGGTAAACTAAAACTGGGAAACCGTCTCTGAAGGGTGCTAACCCGCTCCCATGTGGCACTATCTTCTGAACTATCTTTCCACTTTACTAGGCACTCTTTATACAAGTGACTTCTCGTCCGTTTCTCTCGAGTGCGTAGTATGCTCTCTGGCTCATGTGGAATAGATTGAAGAGAAATAGGCTCTACTACCTCACTATCTGGAATGAGGTTGTCAGACTCACCCAGCCTTTTCTTAAGCCGGCTAACATGAAAAACTGGATGAATTTGACTACTCTCTGGAAGTTGGAGCTGGTAAGCCATCTTTCCTATTCTCTTAAGTATTTGGAAAGGTCCACAATACCTAGGAGATAATTTTGGACAAGGTCCCGTCTTCATGGTTTCAGACCTAGATGGAACTCTAAGATAGACTTGCTCTCCTACCTCAAAGTTGATATCTCTTCTTTGAGGGTCAGCATAGGCTCTAGCCCTATCCTGAGCTTTCCTAATGCTGTCCTTAGCAAGTCTAAGCATATCATTCATTTCTTCCAAGAAGTCCTTTGCAGCTTGAACTTTTTCATTCTGCAAGCCAACTGCATAAGGAGCCCTTGGCTGAAACCCATACATAAGCATAAATGGACTATGCCCAGTGGAAGAGTGCTTGGCACTATTATATGCAAACTCTACTATAGGTAAGTACTCCTCCCAATTAGTTTGCCTTTCATTCACATATGCTCGAAGCATATCCTCTAGGATTTGGTTAACCCTTTCTGTTTGCCCATCCGACTGTGGATGCTCGGCCATACTCATGCTAAGCTTTGTATCCAACCTTTTGAAAGACCGCTCTCCAAAAATGGCTAGTAAACTTCCTATCCCGATCAGAAACTATGTCTAAAGGAAGACCATACAACCGGTATAGGTTCTCAACAAAGAGTCTAGCCAACTCAGGTGTCTTCACTGTAGTACGTGTTGGAATAAACCTAGCCATTTTGGTTAACCTATCCACAATTACCCAGACCGAGTCGTGCCCTCTCTGTGTCTTAGGTAATCCGACTATAAAGTCCATGGAGATACTCTCCCACTTCCCATTGGGAATATCCAATGGGTGGAGTAGCCCTCCAATCCTTAATCTCTCAGCTTTGTTGACCTGGCATTTATTGCACTTAAGCACATACTCTAGGACGTCCTTATGAAGTCCAGGCCAATAAAACTGCCTCTTAACAAGATCATAAGTCTTGTTAACTCCTGGGTGTCCCGCACTAGGTGTGTCATGACACTCATATAAAATATGCCGTCTCATCTCAGTATCTCTAGGGACACACACCTTACCTTTATATAACAGATATCCATCATGGACACTGTAATTCTTCCACTTGAATCCTTCTTGAGTACCCGTCGATACTCCATCCTCATTGGAAACCCGTATATCACGATCCCCATTCTCTATGGCTTCCCAAATCTCAGAATATGCAGGATCAAGCCTACATTTCCCTCTAATAGACTCAAGTAGCTCACTAGTGATCTGAGTAAAACTCAGTCCATTGAGCATAGGCATGCGGCTAAGTGAATCAGCCACTACATTAAACTTTCCCTTCCTATACCTAAGCTCGTAATCAAACTCTTGAAGGGTCTCTGCCCATCGGGCTTTACGACCTTTAAGGTCTGTTTGATTAGAGAGCCACTTAATGCTCTCTTGATCAAACACTATCGTAACTTTGGCACCATATAAATAATGACGCCACTTCTTCAAAGCATGGACTATTGCATACAACTCCTTCTCATAGACGGAGTAATTCTTTTGAGCCGGTTCTAGTTTCTTGCTCTCAAAAGCTAATGGTCGACCATCCTGTACTAAAACCGCTCCTATAGCAAAATCACTCGCGTCAGTTTCAACCACAAATGGTTTATTGGGATCTGCTATATGTAAAAGTGGAGCTGTAGCAATTGCTACCTTCAACTTTTCCATACTTTCCTTCTGTTCGTCTACCCAATGAAAGGCTTTCCCTTTCCCTTTAAGCTGTTCCGTCATCGGGACAGCAATTTTGGCATAGTTCTTAATGAATCTTCGATAGAAACCTGATAAACCTAGGAAGATCTACAGCTCCTCCAGGTTCCGTGGATGTGGCCATTCCATAATAGCCCTTACTTTTTCAGGATCCATCTGGATTCCATCTTGGGAGACTATATGCCCAAGGTATTTAACCTCTGTTTTGAAAAATTCACACTTTGACTCTTTAGCAAAGAGCGAATTTTTCCTTAGCACTTGAAATACTTTTCTCAAGTGTTCCAAGTGCTCCTATTCTGATGCACTATAGATCAGAATGTCATCTAAAAAGTCTACTACAAAGTGTCCTAGATAAGGCCGTAAAACACTATTCATGAGTTTCATGAAAGTGGCAGGAGCATTGGTGAGACCAAAAGGCATCACCAAAAACTCATAGTGCCCATATCTAGTCCTAAATGCAGTCTTAGGGACATCCTCTGTCCTAATCCTGATCTGATGATATCCTGATCTAAGGTCAAGCTTGGTAAAATACCGAGCTTGATGTAACTGATCAAATAGATCTTCCAACCTAGGCATTGGAAATCTATTTTTGATAGTTACCTTATTAAGTGCTCTATAATCTATACATAGTCTCATAGAGCCATCTTTCTTTTTAACTAGGAGCATTGGCGATGCCCATGGTGAGTTACTAGGTTTGATGAAGCCTTTATCTAAATAATCCTGCAATTGCTTCTCAACCTCCTCATGCTGAGAAACACTAAGCCTATAAGGTGGTCTACAAATAGGGTTAGTGTTAGTAACAACCTCTATGGCATGGTCAATGTCCCCTCTCTCAGGTGGTAGCCCTCTAGGTAAGTCAGTGGGAAAAACATCTCTAAATTCAAACATAAGATCCTTAAAACTTTTAACTACACACTCTTGCAAAAAAGAATAGTAGAAAGTCTTGTTCATATTTACATTCAAAGCATGAAAATATACATCAGATGAGCTGTCTATACAATGCTCCATATCATGACTATACAATAAAAACATATCCTGTACATGCTGTGAACAACAGAGACTATACAACTCTAATGATGAGATGAGAGGTGCACTAGGTACATCTCTCTCTCCCTGAATATAAACTTTACTTCCATTCTTTTCAAACTCGAGTGTGTTATTTTGATAGCTGCGTTTAAGTGTATTTCCCAACCCCCATAGCCACTCTCTTCCTAAGACTAGATCTGTCCTCTCCATATTCATAATTTGGAAGTCCATATGATCTGTATAATCCTGCATCTTGACTTCCAAATTGGATACCATAGTATCCCATATTCTTTTATCTTGCCCTTGCATCATAGATACAATGTATTTATGTGCACTAGGCTGTTGGGGAATCTTCAATTTCTTGACCAAAGCATAGTTTATGAAGTTATGAGTGGCAGAGTCATCTATCATGACTCGCACCCTGGTCCCGTATACACTACCATGTAGCTTGACCAAGTCATGTGGTCCAAACTGCGGTGACCACAATGACTGAGTCAAACAACACGTGTGCTCTATATCCTCGTGCATCACCTCCACTCCCTTGCAGCTAGAGCTGCCATGAATGGGAAGGGTCTGCACTAGGTGGACCGCCTTTTTGCCCCTTTCAGGAGCCGTACTAGACTCTGGTCCTTTCTTCTTTTCTTCCCCCTTCTTGAGTGGACAGTTCCACTGTGAGTGGCTAGGGGATAGGCACCTAAAACACAGGTTCTCTCTTTTGGCCTTCTCAAACTCGTCTGTGGATAGCTTAGGCCCTTGTGATCTTTGTTTTTTAATAAAAACCTTGTTTTTCCCAAAAGGCAATTTTTTCTTAAATTTAGTGGTGCTAAGAGGTTTAAGGGGCTGATCCGTCTCCATAGGAGTATACTGAGGACGGTTATGGTCCTCATATATTTGTGCATATTTGATCGCCTCCTCAAACGTCTTAGGCGCATTTCTCCTGACTTCCCTCTTTATGGCTTTATCCAAGCCCCTAACAAACCCTCTGGTCTTCTGAAAATCA
>CM035419.1:115662439-115667439 GCA_020310875.1 Ceratopteris richardii | reverse complement strand
GGAGAAGAAATTGAGGAAGAGCAAATAGTCAGACAAGTGATCAATGGACTAAAGGCAGATGACAAGTGGGAGAGCTTCACCACTGCAATGGACTTGTACATGGACATCCAAGCACCTGATCTAACAACTCTGATTGGACAACTATTCACACATGAAGCAAAGATCACAAAGAATGGAGAGCAATCAAAAGGTAACAATCCCTCTGCCCTATATACTGATAAGAAGTCTAAAGACAAGGGTAAAAGCAAGAAGGTTGATGAAGAAGGATCCACCTCCCAAGCAAACTATGCAGGGAGAGGTAGATCATCTAGAGGTAGGGGCAGAGGAGGTAAGTCAGGTAGGGGGAGACCCTATAACCAATCTCCATGCAATATTTGTGGCTTGTCTAACCATACTACAGATGAATGCTACAAAAACTACAAGAACCAAAGAGGAAGAGGTCACCAAAGAGGAGGATACTCTCAAGGCAGAGGCAGATTCAATCAATCTCAAGGCTACCATGGCTACAACAATAACTACAACAATAGCTACAATCACAATGGCAATTATCAAGGTGGATACAGGAACAGAAAGGATTACAACAATTATGAAGAGGATCAAGATGATTCCTTGTTGATTATGAACATGACATCTAAATCAGGTATCAATGATGATCATTTGTTCTATATTGATTCAGGTTGCTCTAACCATGTAGCTGGAAATGTTGCCTTACTCTCTGATTTGGAAGAACCTAAAGGCAAGCACCAAGTGCAGACATGTGATGACACTAAACATTCAGTGGTTAAAGTAGGCAATGTCAAAACAAGTGATGGTAATCAGAATTTACTAAGCAGAGTATTGTATGTTCCAACAACCACCAAGAATCTGATGAGTGTAGGTCAGATTGTTGAAAAAGGTCTACAGGTCAGGTTCACTCAACATGGTGCATATGTGGAGGATCCAAGACATGGATTCAGAAGGATAGCCAAGGGAGAGAAATCAGGTAGATTGTTTACCTTTGAACTTGAGGATACTAAGAATATTGCCTTGTACAACTACAAGGACCAAACCCTATCAGAATTGGAGATGTGGCACAAGAGATTAGGTCACATTGGAGAGAGGACCATAAAGCAAATGAGTAGGGATCAATGTGTGCTTGGGATACCTAATGTATCCAAGCAACACATGATATACAAGTGTGGGGCTTGTCAATTTGGTAAGTCACACAGATTGCCATATACAAAGAAAGGTTTTATGCATGAAGATTACTTGGAATTGGTGCATACAGATGTTTGGGGACCAAGCAAGGAGCCATCCATATCTGGATCAAGGTACTATGTGTCCTTTATTGATGACTATAGCAGATGGACTGTCTTGTACTTCATGAAACATAAAGATGAAGTATTTAATTGTTTCAAAAGGTATCTTGCATTAGTTGAGAATCAAACAGGTAGACATTTGAAGAGGCTAAGGTCAGATGGTGGTGGAGAATACTTCTCCAATGACTTTGAAGAATTTTTGCAGGAAAGAGGCATCAAGAGGGAGATTACCACAAGGTACTCACCTGAACAAAATGGGGTAGCTGAAAGAAGGAATAGACTCATTGTAGAGACAGCTAGGTCTATGCTTAATGAGAAAAAACTACCAAATTATCTTTGGGCAGAGAGTGTATCTACTGCCACATACTTAATCAACAGGTTGCCATCAAAGACACTTGATGGAATGACACCCTATGAGGCTTGGCATGGTAAGAGACCATCTCTGGATCATTGCAAGATCTTTGGGTGTGTTGCATATGTGCATATTCCCTCACAGGTAAGGGGAAAGCTAGACCCTAAGGCTGAAAAGTGTATTTTCATTGGTTATGATTTGAATCAGAAAGGATACAGGTTCTATAACCCCTCAAACAAAGGCTTCAAGGTAAGCAGAGATGTCATCTTTGATGAAAATGATTCATGGTATGAAAATGAGTGCAGGAAAGTTAGCCTACCTTATGATATGGAAGAAGACTCTCCAAAGCTCATCAGGCAAGAACCTACTCAGAAAGAGGACACAAGCTCAGATGATGAAGACACCATCAACATTGAAGAATTCAAAGCTTGGAAATCCAAAGGGAAGATGAAGATGAAGCAACTAGAAGACAATCCAGAATCCTCAACTCAAGCTATGAGGAGATCTTCAAGAGAAAAGAAGAAATCAATTAGGTATGGGTATGATACTTCACTTGTAACCAAGCACTCTGTATATCTTGCAAAGGATATCTTGAATGAAGAACCAGGTACATTTGAGGAAGCTATTACTAAACCAGAATGGAAGGAAGCAATGGATGAAGAAATGGAGGCTCTCAAGGAGAGTGATACTTGGGACTTGGTACCCAAGAAGGACTCCATGAAGGTGATAGGATCCAGATGGATCTACAAACTCAAAAGAAACTCAGATGGTACAATAAGCAGATACAAAGCTAGGTTGGTAGCCAAGGGTTTTGCACAAACTCAAGGCATTGATTATGAGGAGACATTTTCTCCTGTGGCCAAGATGCCAACTATCAGAATTATGGTGAGTGTAGCTGCATCCAAGAATTGGAACATGTACCAATTGGATGTGAAGAATGCATTCTTGAATGGATGGATATCTGAAGAGGTCTACATGTCACAACCACCTGGCTATGAGGATCCCAATAAGGTAAATCATGTTTGTAAATTAAAGAAGGCTCTGTATGGATTGAAGCAGGCACCTAGAGCATGGAATTACAGGTTGACAACCTATCTCTTGGATCAAGGATTTGTAATGAGTAAAGCAGATACTTCATTGTTTATAAAGAAGAACAATTCAGAGGTAATATACTTGTGTGTCTATGTTGATGACATCATTATTACAGGAAATGATGTTCAAGGAATTAGACACATCAAAAGTCAAATGATGAAGGAATTCAAGATCAATGATCTTGGATTATTGAAGTACTTCCTAGGACTTGAATTGGTCTATACAAATTCAGGTATCTTTATTACTCAGAAGAAGTACATTCAAGACATGGTCAAGAAGTTTAATTTGCAGGAAGCTAAAGTCTCAAACATTCCTATGGAAGTCAACCACAAACTCAGTGCACATGAAGGAGAAGAACTCAAGGATATTACAGGTTACCAAAGTTTGGTAGGTAGTCTTAATTATGCTACCTTAACCAGGATTGATATATCATATGGTGTTAGTGTACTTAGCCAATTTATGCATAAACCAAGAGTACCACATTTGGAGGCAGCCAAGAAGATAGTAAAGTACCTAAAGGGAACACAAAATCATGGTTTGTACTTTCCATATTCATCAGACATTGATATCAAAGTATACTCAGATGCAGATTGGGCAGGTTGCAAGGATGACAGGAGGAGTACATCTGGTTACATATGTTTTGCAGGTGATAAACCAATTTCTTGGTCATCCAAGAAACAACCCACAGTGGCTCTATCATCTACTGAGGCAGAATACAGAGGGCTAGCCAATGCCACTCAAGAAGCCATATGGTTGAAGCTACTATATTCAGAATTGGGCCTATACACAAGGCCACCAATCATATTTGGTGATAACACAAGTTCACTTCACCTAGCAGCTAATCCTGTGTATCATGCTAGGACAAAACACATAGAGGTTCATTACCACTATGTGAGAGAGAAATTACTTAGCAAGGAAATCCAATTATCATATGTGTCTACTAATATACAATGTGCAGATTTGCTTACAAAAGCTCTGGATGGGAGCAAGCTATGCAGGTTTAAATCCATGATTGGATTACACGAAATCATTGAAGACTAGAGATGAAGACTTGAGCCAAAGTGTTTGGCTTGAGGGGGAGTTGTTGGTGCAAGCAAGCCTTCACACTTGGCTTTGTTTTGTGCCTTGAAGACTCAACATAAACCTTGGAAAATTGGAACCTTGGAAAGCTAAAGTTTGGACCCTTGAAGGATGTATTCACATGAACCTTGAACCATAGAAACCAATACCTAATTGATTATTACCTTTTATCCAATGTAAAAGTCAATATGACTTAACTCACTTCTTGTAATCTCACCCACTTTCAAAAGTCGTGAAATTTGGAAGGTATGAATGGAGAGAATATCTCCATATGTTTAGATGAGAGATTTGAGGGAGCCTACATTTGAATTTGAAATTCAAATTCCTTCAAAACTCTTATAAAAGACTATGAAAAAGTCGCGGGTCTAGTTGCTCACTTCCCGAGGCAAATCCAAGTAAATTATTGAGTGTGTGAGAGCTACTCTTTAGCCTACACCTCTGAGTACCATTGGGCATCACTCTACATGCCAATGGGAATGTACATTTGATAGATTCAATACATATACTCATAGTCATTATCTCTGTTTTTTCTCTGAGTGATCATCTTCAAGTCTGTCAACTTCAACAGGGCATATCTCACGATCTACTGAAACAAATTGGATGATTCAAAGCTCATTGGAACCAGCTCAAAGCATTCTACAACACTACAAAATTTCAAGTCATTCTATTCAGCCAATTGGGAGAAATCACTGTCGAGGCAGTCACTGGTATTTTTCTGTGTAGTTCCTAAAAAGTCAGGGGTGTCTCTGATTTTGCTAAAGATCATTCTCAGTGCATAGTTTGTTAATTGGAGTGATTCAACTTGCTAATGGTAGCTTGTTAACTTAATTTAATACTCCCAGAAGGAATTAATCCAATTGCAAGTGTACTGGTCACACTAAGCTTAAGACTGAGCAGGTATCATTACAGGAATAGAAAGTTCTTGGAGTTGTGAAGGTTCAAAATCATCTGTTTTGATTTGGTCATTACACAATTAATTTGTAAAGCACATATATAGTTTCTTGGTGTCATTTGGAAGCTCAAGGAGTCTCCTAAACATATCTGAAGAGAAAAGAGGGCAGGTGTGAAGCAGGATTTGCAGCACCAACTTGATCTTCTGAGTGCCTCCAGCCATCACATTCAACATCTCTCTCTGTCTTTCTGTCTGTTTGTCTGTCTGTCTATCTCTCTATCTCTCT
>CM035419.1:115587439-115644939 GCA_020310875.1 Ceratopteris richardii | reverse complement strand
TGGAACCTAATTTCTAACTAGGCTGGACACTAGGTCTGGACAGGGCCAAAACCTAGTCAAAAACTATAAAAAGAGCTAGAGAGCTCATTTTTGGGGTTAGATTGTAATTGAAACGAACTTGTAAGAGCATTTGGAAGTAATCTAAGAACTCCATTGATTCTCACTCTTTGTCTTGCCTTGTGTGTGCGTGTGTGTGTATGTGTGTGCATGCTAGTGTGCTTCTCACTCACGCACTTGTGCCGCCACTTGCTCGAGGTCTTCATACCATCCTCACGTCTTCCCGGATTGACATTAAAGGAGGTGCTACTCATCACTGAGCTACACCAAATTTTGGCGCCGTTGCTGGGGATCGAGCTTTGAGGACGAGCGTGTGATGGTAAGACGTAGATTGGAGATGTTGGCGTTGTAGGTAATTTCTCTACTTTTCCTATTTTTCCTCTTTCTTACTTCACCACCATCATCACCATCATCATCTTCACCATCTTCCACCTCCACTACCATCATCGCGAAAATTTCAGTTTTTTGATTATATCACCTTCTCCACCTCATTTCCCTCATTTCACTTGTGAGAGAGAGCGAGAGAGCGAACTGTTGTGTGCTATTTTCTGCATGTTCTTGGAGTGTCTTGCAGGTTTCAGCATCATCATCCCCTCCAGCACGTCGCGCAGGTACGGAAATGTGCAGAACTGTCTCGCAGTCGCCGACTCCTGTCGATCACGATTGACAGAAAATTTCACCTTTTGGTAAATCTGAGTGCACCACAGTGGACTAGAGACCCTGCACACCACCTTTCCACCAAAATTTTTGAAAATCTTGCAAAATTTCAGTCCATCGCGATTGACAGCCCTGTCCATCGTGATTGACAGCCCTGTCCATCGCGATTGACAGCTCTGTCCATCGCGATTGACTGCCAGTCCATCGCGACCGACTGCCTGTCCATCGCGATTGACTGAACCCTCTGTCCATCGCGATTGACTGGACCCCCTGTCCATCGCGATTGATTGAGTGTCCATCGCGATTGACTAAACCCTCTGTCCATCGCGATTGATTGAGTGTCCATCGCGATTGACTGAACTCTCTGTCCATCGCGATTGATTGAGTGTCCATCGCGATTGACTGAACCCCCTGTCCATCACGATTGACTGACCTGCCTGTCCATCGCGATTGACTAAACTCTCTGTCCATCGCGATTGATTGAGTGTCCATCGCGATTGACTGAACCCTCTGTCCATCGCGATTGACTGAACCCTCTGTCCATCGCGATTGATTGAGTGTCCATCGCGATTGACAGCCCTGTCCATCGCGATTGACAGCCAATTTTAGCCAAATTTTTTAGGGCTTGTTAATTGAAGAGTTGGGCTAATTTTGGGCACAAATATTTTACTCTTGAGCACATTAGGAGGCCTTAGGAAAACAACTTGGGGAAAACCTGTTGCACAGTGATCCTGTTTGAACCCTGTCTTAACCCTAGAACCCTGAACGGTCACAACTTTTTCATACGAAATCCATTTTTTGAGCTCTAGGGCTTGTTGGAGAGCTTGTGGCATATACTACACGCCCTCAACTGTTTTTTATAAAGATAAGGCATTGATTTTCAGATAGGGTATTTTGAAGTTGATCATACCCAGGGGGATCAAAGTCAGGGGTCTTTAGAATTGTATTCTTAAAAATCACAATGCAAGTTAGTGTGTGTGCTACAGGAATGAAAATCATTGGTTCTGTCATTGGAATGTAAATCTTAAAGCTAACTGTGGAACTCTTACAGATCTATTGAGAGCATCGAAAGGCGTTCGAAGCAAGTGTAAGTGCAAGCTTGGGAACATACTTCCTGGGCACTCAAGGGCAACCAGGCAGGAAACAAAAGGTTGGAAACTTTTAACCCCCTCTGTCAATTCATAGTTTAGGCTAAGAACGACGAGAGGTAGGAGTAAGTCAGGGCGACGATAGGCAGGTATCAAGTTGAAGACTACCTAAAAACTCAAGTCCAAGCTAAAAACCTAATCTCTGTACTGTCGATAACATAAAGGAAAAGAACCTAACGTGGAACGATCAACCTGAAAGCACGAAGAACATTCAAGTATTCCTGACGACGTAATATCAGACAAGACCTTAAACACGAGAAATAACTAAAAAGAACCAAGTGACTAATATAAGGTAACCAGCAACGAAGTTATACTCTGGGCAAAGAGTTGGGCTCCTTAGATAGGCATATGAACCTTAGATCAGGACGACATCTAGTAAGGGAGAGACAAAGCCTTAGGTCTTCAGAGGCTAGTGTTAACCACACTGCTAGGTCTTGGGCCCAGCAGTTGAGCCACCACTCGTACTACCCTAGCTCTGAGACCAGTGAGTCAGAGATGTCTCAAGGCATGGACAGACCTATGGGAAGTTCAGGAGTACCTTACTTGTACAGGGTAGAAGGCCCTTACAAAACACAGTTGGAGTACCTTAGGACCAACCGATTAGGTGCCAGCATCTATGAGGACGGCCTAGGAAGATCTGTAGTACAGATTAAGAATCCTGATCAATCCATTGGACTAGAGCACCCAGCTGTCAAGTTCGAAAACGGAGCATACTTGGACAAAGAAGGAACCATATATGTAGTCACCAGTCACCCAGATAGGACGGACGAATTTGGAAATGTGATCCCCGAAGCAGACTTAGGTGACCTGGAGCAAGGAAACATGGGGGCGGAACCTAGAACCCCCAGAGGCAAATCTTTTCTCACTAGGATTATCACACCTGAGTGGGTTCCCCAAGACAACAAGAGCATAGAGTTGCTCCTCAATCGAGAAACTGACGAAGCCTTTTGGAGGTATAAATCTAATCAGCCAACTGATATAGGAACTATCATGATCTATGAGTTTAAGGATCCGGATAGCCCAGGTAGAGTGACCTACTTAGATCACACTTCGGAAAGGATCTTCGTGGTGACAAAAAATGATAGGCATGCTTACACTTGGAAGGGTGAATTCATTTTCCCCCAACCAAGATCGAATGTATCCTATGGTCACCCTGGAGCTGGAACATCCCAAGCTCATGGAACTCAAAGAGACAAAAGTAGAGATAGACCAGAAGTAAGCTTTGCCAACCCAGTGGGCAGAGAAAGAACGAGGACGGAGACGAATAGGGTAGAACCTGAGATGCTTAGAGCTCACAGGAACCAAAGAAATGTGGATGGATTCCCGCTGCCGAGACCTAGAGAGCACACAAGAACTTTGAGACCAACCCAACTAGTTAAGTCCATGAAGAATTACTTTGATGGCACAGGAGATCCCTATGATCATGTGGCGGAGTTCAAGCAAGTCTTGAGAGCTGAACAAGTGGAGGATCTATTCACGCAGTACAATGCCTTCGGTCTAACCCTTAGGAACACAGCACTTACATGGTTTCAGCCATTGGATGAGCGACAATTCAGGTGTATAGACCAACTCCTAGAGGCTTTCATTGTAGAGTTCTCTAAGAGTGACATAAGGCATAATACCTCCTCATTGATTCACAGCTTCAAACAGACTCCCCAAGAGACTGTAAGATTGGCAGGAAGAAGATTTAGACAATATCTTGAAAGATGCCCTGTGTCGGAGCTACCAACGTCTGCCAAACAAGTAGCCTTATTCCTTGATGGATTGCTGAGTACAAAATTGAGATCCTATGTGTATCTGAAGGACCCTAGGACCATAGAAGAGTGTGTACGCATGTGCATTGACATTGAAGATAACCTAGGGGAAGAACTAGAGCTTTCCAAAATCTACAAAGATTCGGATAGTGCATAGTCACTCTTCCACGCAATCCACATCAATTGAGGAACTCGCAGAGAAAGTGGCCCAAAAACTAGGCATCTCTAGCAAACAAATTCCGAGGTTTACCCCAGCGAAGAGGTGCTATACATGCGGTGGTGACCATATGGCAAACGTGTGTCCCATTATGGCTCAGCCCCAAGTAAATCCTAGTAGCCAGTACTGCACCATAGAACGGAGGTACACAAATCATACCGCGCAAGACTGCCCCTACAATAAGTAGGCTGTTAGGCAACCATACCCTCAGCAGGGAAGATACCAGAACCCGTACCCTCCACAACCATATGGCAGGCCACAACAAAATTATCAACCACAATATCAAAACCAACAAAGACCTCAACCGGTGCTAGCACAACAACCCCCAGCTCCAGCCAATGTGATTCCGGTAAAGTATGCTGTTGCAGAGGAAAACCTGAATAGGGCCATAGTACCAGTAACCCCATTGATCTCAGAAAGTGATCCCAGTGACCATAGCTTTGATTCTACACATGTTGATAGTCCCCAGGCCTACTACATGCAGTCTCTTGAACATGGTGAGCCCTACTATAGTGAAGAGCCAAATGAAATAAGTTGGGAGTCAGATTACACGAATGTCATGTATGCAAACCCCAACCCTAGGCCTCAACCTAGGCAAGTAAGACCTCCATTCCCAAGAGGACCGTGTTACAGATGCCAAGGAGATCACCTCATTCGTGATTGCCCCTTACCTCCACCTACACAACCCCAGTCAGTGACGATCCAAGGCTTTTGCCAAGATTGTGGAAAAGAGCATCTCTTACGAGATTGCCCAAAGAACCCCAATAATATGCCAAAAATCACGCCTATCAACGTTATTGGGTTAGTGGTAGATTCCACAGGAAGTGTCACTTCCACTGCTCCCGTACAGGTAGTCACTAGAGCTCAAGCATTGCAGCAAAACCAAGGGGTAGACCAGGAAAAGAGCCCAACAGCTAGTGAAACTGAGAGCATAACCAAGAAAAGGACTAGAGCTTGGAGAGATAGCCGTGAACGTATGAAAAGGCAATGGGCAAAGAAGATGAGTGAACTTGAGGAAAGTCTACGAGAAACCAAGGCCAAAATCATAGAGATCACATCTCAACCGCACTCTCACACAATCCCACCGCTACCATCCCCATCACACTCCATCCCTCCACCCTCTAATACACCCCACGTAACCCACCCACCACCCCAAGCAGGATCAGTATTAGCTGATCCCACTCCCGAGGACCTAAAAATGATGCTTAAAGCATATCAGGCCAGAATCCAAGAAGGGCCAACCATAACCGATCATGAAAAATGCTACCCTAGAGCCGAGCTAGAGCTTGAACGAACTAAAATTTGTGCTAAGATGGTGGAATTGGCTCAAGCCATGTTCGAAGCTAGCCGCCTCTTTAACATCTCTAGCTCAGCTAAGACGCAGTTACATTTTGATGGACTGCTAGAAAGAATAGAGAGGCTAATTGCACAATCAGAAAAGGAACCTGCCCCTCAAAGAAAGGAAAGAGCAAGAGAACGGATAAGCCAGCCTCTTCAGGAAGCCCATGTGCCTCCTCAAGAAGCTTATCTTTCCCCCCAAAAGGCAGATGAGCCTCCCTCGAAAGCTTATGTACCTCCACAGGTTGCCTACATTCCCTCTCAGGGAGCGTATGAGCCTGTTCGGAAGAGTAATAGAATAAGTAATCCTCCCCAGGAAGCTTGTGCTCCAGCCATCTATGAGAACAAGGAGAGAGCCAACGATAGAATAAGCCCTCCTTCCCAGGTTGCTTATGTGCCTAATTCTACGGAGCCAGACACTTCTTCTTCTATGAATCGGTTTGCACCAGACTTCCTACGAGAGATTCAAGAAGACAAATGGGATAACGAAAGTGAAGTCGCCCCTCCCTTTGAACTTGTGGATGAAGCACACGACCAATTCCCACAAGACATCCCATCTATTTACAGGGAGCATGAGAGTACTCAGTCTCACGAGAGATTGGACTTTGAGTCTAATTCCATACAAGAGCTACCCCACTTCACAGGCCCATGGGAAGCAAAGTCCACGTGTATGAGAGCACCCACAGTCATGGTAAGGAACGACGACTCAGTCATATCAAGGAACACGGAGGTAGTAAAGAACACCAAGGCGCATCGCGATCTCACTTTGGAAGATCTGCCTAAGGATAGACCAAAAGCGCGGAAATGTGTAGCCAGTCAAGTGACTGAAGTTGCAGAACCACGTTCCCAAGTAGGATCCCATAGGACAGTGCCAGAAATTCCCTTGGACAAGATAGGAGATATGTGTGAAGGTGAAGAAGGGAACACCTATCTTCCCATCACCTACCAGGAGTACACCACCAAGGCAATTTTGGACTCAGGTGCAGGAGTTGCAATTGCCACTACTTCCCTTTGGAAGCGTTGGGGCAAGCCAGCACTCAGGCCAACGAGGATGAAATTGCAAATGGCGGATGGTCACATAGAGAGACCCTTAGGATTGCTAGAAGGAATAACTCTCACCACTTGTGGTGTTGAGTTTGAGCATAGCTTTGCTATATGTGACTTCAGCAAAAATCATGCCTATGAGATGATTTTGGGAAGACCATTTATGCGACAGTTGCAAGTGGTACAGGATTGGGGGACCAATTCTTTATACCTGCAACACTTAGGTGTTACGACCAAAGTCAATCTCAAGGATTACTCTCATAGAGACGTCCCTCCTATCCAATGGAATCCCATCCATAGAGCCAAAGATGATACGGAATATGTGCATTCCATAGGGTCAGGATCTTCTTGGATGCATGAAGACACCCACTTATGGATGTGCAAGGTTGCAGTAGAGGAAGAGAAGAGAGAGAAAGCCAGAGAGGTAGGTGCGAAAGAAACCATAGATCAATCCAAGACCCAACCTATGCACCTGTAGTTTTTCCAGATGAAGAATTTGAACCCCACAGCTGGGCAGAAATCCTAGCAACAATGGACGTAGCCATCAATGAAGAACAATGGACACCTCACTGTGATGAGGATGGCTATGACATTTCAGTCTTCTCCATAGAGCCAATCATGGGAGAGGCAGTTCTAGAAGAATGCGAACCTAGCCCTGATGCATTTGAGGATGCAAGTGACTCCGATCTAGAGTCAATCATTATGGACCCACCATTTGCATCAGATGAAGAATACTTCCATGAAGTAGAATTTCAACCCCAGAGGCATGGAGAGATTACAAATGATGTAAGATTAGCAACACACGTGACCCCGAAGGAAGAAGGAAAGAAACGAAAGAAGAGAGAAGTCTCACCAGAAGAGGAAGAATCTTTGTTTGAGGTCCCAGAAAATTTTAAGAAGTATGAGATAGATGACAGGAGAGTCATGATAAGAATGCCTAAACGAGAGGCACAATCAGGAGAGGCCTATGATAACAAAGAAACCACCAAGAAAATAGTAGTGGCCCTAGAAGAAGGAGAGGAGAGATGCACGTACATAGGCCATGACCTAACAGAGGAAGAAGAGCATGCGTTGATAGCCTTGCTAAGAGAATACAGAGATGTATTCGCTTGGAGTTACAAGGATTTGAAAGGTGTTGACCCCGATATATGCTCACACACTATCCCCATGACCTCAGATGCTAAACCATCTAAGCAAAAGCCCTATACTTATAACGATAATTACGCTGCTAAGATCAAAGAAGAGATAGATAGATTGGTTGAAGTTGGATTTATCTATGAAATTGAGCACACTGAATGGGTATCCCCCATCGTAGTGGTGCCCAAGAAGAATGGCAAGCTGCGTGTGTGCATTAACTTGAAAAAGGTTAATGCAGCCACGATTCGAGATAACTATCCGCTTCCCATCACAGAACATCTCTTAGAAAGAGTGGCAGGCAAGGAAGTGTACAGCTTCCTTGATGGATTTTCGGGCTACAATCAAGTAGCCATAGCTCCAGAGGATCAGCATAAGACAGCCTTTGCCACAGAATGGGGCATTTTTGCTTTTAGAGTAATGCCATTTGGGCTTACCAATGCACCAGCTACCTTCCAGAGGCTGATGTGCCATGTGTTTAAGGAGTTCTTGAGGAAGAGTTTAGAAGTCTATGTTGATGATCTTTGTGCTCATTCCAATATTAGACAAACCCATATTCCTGAACTCAGACAAATCTTTGACAAATGTAGAGAATATCAAGTCTTCCTAAACCCCGAAAAGTGCGTTTTTATGGTCAGGCAAGGCAAGATTCTAGGACACATAGTGTCAAAGAATGGCATATCTACTGACCAAGAGAAAGTGAGAGCTATAGCAGAGCTACCTAGGCCAAAGAATGTCAAGGAAGTACAAGCTTTCATGGGGCATTTTGGTTATTACCAACGATTTATACACATGTATGCTGTCATTGCAAAGCCCATGTACGGACTTCTGACTAACTTTGAGTGGACGGATGAATGTGAGAATTCCTTCCAAGAGCTTAAACGAAGATTATGTTCAGCACCAATCTTGACCACACCAGATTGGAATAAGCCTTTCCATGTTCATGTGGATGCATCCAATTATGCTATTGGATGTGTGCTTGCACAACCTACTGGTGAAGGTAATATGTATCTTCCAATTGCCTATGCCAATAGACAGTTGAATGCTGCTGAACGAAATTACACCACTACAAAGAAAGAAGGCTTAGGCATGGTATATGCAGTTAAGAAATTTAGACACTACTTGCTTGCAAACAAGTTTAAATTTTTTACTGATCATCAAGCATTGTTATATCTCGTAAACAAGCCATGCAATACAGGAAGATTAGTAAGATGGTTTCTCTTGCTAATGGAATATGACTTTGAGGTTGTGGTAAGGAAAGGTAGGACTCATTTAAGAGCAGATCATCTCTCTAGGCTCACATCGGGAGAAGCCCCACAAGGAGTGTCAGATGACCTTCTTGATGCTTACTTGTTTAATTTGGAAGTGGTGTCGCAGTGGGCTAAGCCATTGGTACCAGTATTGACATACGGGCCTAACCATCCAGTAGTAAACACACGGAATAGAGAGGTTGTTAAAGCCCAAAAGTACCACATCATGGCAGGAAGCATGTACAAGCACACAGATCAAGGGATCTTGGCTTGTTGCGTAGAAGAGGATGAGTACGCTAAATGGTTGCAATTAGCACATGTAGGTGCGTTAGAGCAACACTACTCAAAGCAACGAACTCTACAGACTCTGAAGAGATTCGGAGTGCATTGGCCAACTATGGAAGCGGATGTCCAAAAGTTGTGCAAGGAATGCCCAATCTGTTGCACTAAACCACCTGTGGAACACGCCACTCTTTATCAAGTATCCATTGTGCCAGATTGGAGTGAACCACTAGTATCCTTCCTGAGGACAAAAGCATTCCCTCCAGACATGACTCTGGCTAGGAAAAGGAGTTTAGAACAAGAAGCTCTGGATTACTCACTCATTGGTGATAATCTATATAAGCGTGGTAAAGATGGTTACCTGAGGCTATGTGTCCATGAAAGTGAATATCTTAAGATCTTGGAAACTGCTCACCAAGGTGTAGCAGGAGGACACTTTGGACCAGATCGGGTGATCAAGGCAATACTATTTGCGGGCTTCTGGTGGCCGACCCTTCACATGGATGCACATACCTATGTGAAACGGTGTGATGTCTGTCAGAGAACTCAGTATCCTATACGAAAAGATGAGATGCCATTGAAACCTATGATGGGTGGACGTGCATTCTCTAAGTGGGGAATAGACTTCGTAGGTCCTATTAATCCCCCAGCTACGGGTTCCCATGCGGAATACATTATTGTTGCAACAGACTATCTAACTAAGTGGGTAGAGGTAAAAGCCACGACGAAGAACGATGCTCAAACAACTGCTAAATTCTTGTTTGAGAACGTATTCACAAGATATGGGCTACCCATAGAGCTTGTAAGTGATAGAGGCACTCACTTCTTGAACGAAGTGATTGAGAATCTACTCCAAGAATTCTTGGTAATACACAAGAAGTCTGCCCCCTATCACCCTCAAGCTAATGGACAAGCTGAGAGCACTAATAAGATCTTATGCAATGTACTGACGAGATTAGTGAACACTAAACGCTCTGATTGAGACAAACAGCTACACCATGCTGTTTGGGCATACCGAGTTGCCTACAAAACGGTACTCCAAGCCACCCCCTTTCAGATGGTATTCGGCCAAGACGCTGTGCTACCCTTGGACTTCCTGATTCCTACATTGAGAGTAGCACAAGAGCACGAATGGACAGGTCATGAGCTCTCCTCTAGGATCTTTGACCTTGAACGATTAGGGGAAACAAGACTGAGAGCCGCTGCAGGAATATATGCAGCCAAGAAGAGACAGAAGGCATACTTTGATGCCCATGTGAAGGATAAGGGTTTGAAAGCAGGAGATCTAGTTTTAGTCTATACACTGAAACAACACGCAAGGAAGCTAGAAAAGAGAGGCTACGGACCTATGATCATCAATAGGATCTCCACGAGCGGAGCAGTACAACTAGCCACGTTAGAGGGTGATGTTCTCCCTAACTATATTAGCGGTTGCAGAGTCAAGTTGTATCAGGAACCCCTCACGGAGGAAATGCTCAGCCGACTCAACACTGCTAAGAAACGCAAAGAGGAAGAAAAGTGAATTAGAGAAGAAGCTCAAGCAGAAGCTTTAGAACGCATCAGAAGGATGAAATTACGAAGGCAAGGTAGAGATCAGCCTAGAACAAATGACTATGCAGATCAAGGATATCATATGGCAATGTGTGCAGTCGCAGGAACAAGCTCACATAGGATAACTGATCGACGTCCTTTCGTAACCTTAGATATAGGACAAGGAAAGAGTGCAAAGACCGTAAGAGCCTTGATTGACTCAGGTGCAGCCACTAGTGCTGTTAGAATGTCTTACTGTCAAGAGTTGCAGTTAACTGTCAATCCTATGGAAGCATATCTCATAGGATTGGGAGGCGTGGAAACCCCTTGCATGGGCGAGGTGGAACTTCCCCTCTACATTCATGATGAGTCAATGACAGTTAAAGTACTAGTGTGTCAAGATGAGGACCTCACGGAACCCCTTGTCTTGGGTCAAGACTAGATCTATGACCAAGCAGTCAACTTAAACCTAAGAAGTGGACTTCTTCAGGTATGGGTCAATCATAGTCGAATTACAGTGGAGTTAGATAATGGAGCACTCAAGGAACTAGGAAAGGCACAGACTCCTGGTCCTTCCAGGAGTACACATGAAGATGACCATGCTGTTCTTGTCCAAAACTATGTGTTGCAGAGGAATGATGGTTGCAAAAAAGGAGTCAGGGATGCAACGGAACTCCCTTCTTTTCCAAAGGTCAGAAGGAGGCAGCAACCAAAGGTGGATCAAAGGCAGAAGAAGCAGAGTACTACCTATGCCGGAAATCAAAAGTACCTGCGCAGCAAAATGTCTCAGCAAGTAAACCAAGTGTGGGTGAGGAAAGGCGAACACCCGGTTGCACTCAAGCCAACCACACGGGCAAAGCCTCTTATTAGTGACCAACAACCCGATAATAATAAGAAGTCTTTCAGAAGCTCATCTGCTAATGTGAAGTCTATTTGGGTGCCCAAGAAGTCGATGAAGGCCAGCCCACAATCAAGACAAATTTGGGTGCCTAAGGCTTGTTTGCGGGCTCAAATAGCTACACCAAGAACACACCCTACACAGCATGATCCAGACACTCGCACAGCCTACATCCACTCATTTTCAACACCAAGGCCCATGAGCACGAACAGAATCACTTGTAAATGGGTCCCTAAAAGGCCTCACTTCCAAGCTGACACGCCTATAAAGCTCTCGAGAGTCTCTGCGGAACCAAGAGCAAAACCCATCCACTGCATTTGGCAGCCCAAGATTTGTAACAAACCCCCGGACCCCAATTGTAAATCCATGACCACCTACTAACCGCTTCACTCTCACTTCACATCATTCCGCTTAGCTCGTAGGCCTACCCAATTCCTAACTACACACACTAGCACTGAGCACCTATTAACCTCTAACCGCTCCCAAACTTTAAGTTAATGTTGTAACAGGGGACACCGTGTCATTTTTGTGTCCATTGCAATGTTAACGTTTATTCATATATTCTCACAGAACCAGCTGCGAAGTTTTCAACATGGCTGAGGCAGCAGGAACTAGCTCTCACACAGAAACAAGCCCGCAAGTGGTGGACTTAGACAGTTTACCCGTTTTGCCTGAGACAAATGAAAGACCAGAAGAATTGCAGGCCGTCAAAATCATACCTATTGCGGACCCCCCGCGTGGCCACACCAGGCCCGTGGGAAAGACTTCCCACTGGTTTACCGAGGTGGCAGGACCCTTGGGTGAAGGAACGTACCTATGGGAATCAGAGTTGGACTTCAATGGGAAGCAAGGCAGATACCATTTCTTTACAAGAGAATTTGAGAAATTACAAAATGCAGAAGGTCTACGTCCGATATGGGAAAAGGCAGGATTGAGTGCCTATTTCAGTGCACGACTCCCAAAACCTGACTTCATGCGATGCTACTATCTCATCAACACCTTGACTCCAAACCAGAACCCAAAAGGCGCAAGCTCATTTGTGATTCCATCTCTGACAAAGGGGAATGAGCTCAAGAGGTTCAGGCTATCAAACAACTTGGTGAGAGAGGCTCTAGATATGCGCGGAATGCATATTCCTACAGAGAAGGAAACCCTAGTACCAGATTACATGAAGAATCGAAGTCTCACCAAGCTCAAGGACATGGTGTCCATGACGCCTAATATTGCAATACACCTTCGCATGTGCATGCAACACTTTGCTTTCCCGGCACAAGATAGATTCACCATGCCGCCCAAAAAGATTTGGTTTAGTTTGTATCTAGCAGAGACACAGAGCCTCACCATCAACTTACCCCACTGGATAATTGATCAGATACACCTAGCTCACAAACGATGGCCGCGGAAACAGGTTTTATATGGTTGCTGTGCTCTGACGAGAATCATTTATAGGTGTTTGGCTTATGACATTCCGATCCAACGGGCCCTAATGTGGAATCGGGTTGAGCAGTTTAGAGGCAGGACATCCACTGGACCCCCTTCTAAGAAGATGAGAGGCACTGTCCAAGTCCCATGTGCTCAACCACGTGGAGCCACACTAACACCAGACGTCACCCCCCCACCCCGAAGAGTCCGACCATTCACACTCCGACTTCCAAGACGCAGCACCGATGGTTCCACCTTGATATTCCCTCCCATCCCAACCGATCTTGAATTTCCTAGTGGTGCACCTTTGGAAGAACTCACTAATGAAGATTTCGAACAATTATTACAAGATGTAGAGCTGGAGGCAGAAGAGGCACAACAAGCGGAAAACGTGCAAACGCAGGCCACAACCTCCCAAGCACCTGTCACACCTATTGAAGTGGATGCAGAGGATGACGAAGATGAAGAACAGGAGGATGAAGAGGAGGATTATGATCAAGAGCATCAAGAGGAGCAACAAGAAGTGCCAGAACTTGTAGGTGCACCAGCCTATACAGCTCAACTACGGAGGTTATACGACACAATCAGAGCAGTACAAGAAAGGCATCAACTCTCTCTGGTATCAGGTCAAGCTTTGATGCAAGAAATGCTATCAGATGAAGGGGTGGACCAACATTTCATTGACACCCTCAAATTAGTGTCAGACTCTTTAGGAGTTCCGGAGGCTGTCCACACCGCAGTCCGCCAGTCCGTAAGGTACGACAAACGCAGAGTGGACACGTTACCACGAGCAGGTAAAACTATCAGAATACCCGTCACAGAACAAGAAGTACCCATTGAGACAACATCCACCCCCACAACCACCACTGACCTCTCTGCCGAAACCTTCGTTCAGACATCACCCATCTCACCCCAGCAGCCTCCATCACCACCTTCTCCACCCCCACCACCACCTCCCACCATGGAAGAAACGACAGTCATCACCTCTACCTTCACTTATAACCCATCCTCATTCAAATCATTCTCATTTCGAGAACCCACCTCACAAGACACCCTCTTCTCCTTCGTCACCAATCCCTTGTACACTTCGTCCCGTCTATCCTCTGAACCCATGACTGGCCATCCCATAATTCCAAGTGTAGTTGGAAACCCAGCACCCACAGAAGGCACCCTGTGTTTCCCGACCTATCCCCCAATACGGGTACCTCCATTCCATGACCCTCACTTCCCATCTGGGCCCTACACCTCTTTCAACCTGACCGCGCCACCCCAATACCCATCCGTTGTGGAGCTGTTCACCCGCTCTCCAATGTTTCCGAGGCACATTTCTCCGATGTTCGCAACGACATCAATTTACACGAACACCACACTCACTTCACCTACCATACCCACCTACATGGTAGCCCCTGTACCCACCACCGTGTCTGACCCAATGGACATTTCACCAACCACAGCACCTCTCCCCACGATTCCACCATCTTCCCCTCCCTTGCCCCCCACCTCACCACTCACATCATTGGCACACACAGCATTCACTACCCCCCTACCCAATCCCACCTCCCCTGCACTTCAAACTTTTCCCCTTGCATCTCATAATGTAAATAGCATGTTCAACACCTTACTTTAGTGTGCACATCAACTACAACGAGAGTACCATCAATTGGAAGAATGCACTACGGCCCTTCAGGCAGAATCTCAACGTCTGCAAGCTAGGGTCAACAATCTTGAAGTTGACTACCAAACGCTCCTAACCAAGCATACCACCTTACAGCAGGCACACTCCGAACTGGAATCAAAGGCATCAACAGTGGATGACCAAGCAGTCAAGGAACTAGAAACAGTGCTTCAAGCGCAAATGATCTCTAACGCTACACTCAGACGCAACATTGGGTTATTAAGGAAGCATATGGCCGCAGCACTAGAAGAGAACAAACGACTTCAACAACAAAACCAAGACAACTTTGAAGCGGCTATGGAAGGAACCGTAGGAGCAACCATTAGCCCTACCAGATATAGAGCAGTCCCATCGGAAGACATTCGCATCTTACTTGAGGAGCATGCAAATTTCTTGGAGTCATATGAAAAACTAGAGACTGAATGTGCAGATCTAAAGAAACAGATAGCCAGTGTCCCCACAGCTCAACAGGAGCCGGCAATCTTGCAACACTCTACAGAAGAAGTAGAGACCCTCCGGAAACAGGTGGCAGAACTCCAAGCACGCCTCCTACCATATGAAAGGCCACCCTCGCCCATTGAAGAACCAGAACCTGAAACAGTAGTGGAAATCCCCGTCGATGACAGCTATGAAGAGCCATACGAGCCTATGCCGACGCCTGGTGGTCGAACTACAGAAGAAGGACAAGACACGTTAGAAATTCAAGTTCCAGATTGGGTCAAAAGGGTCGAGAAAGTGGGTAAGACACATGATGATCGTGTGGCCGTGCAAATGCAATCTCTCACAAATCTAGAAGAAACTGTCATTCGGTCTTCCTACTTTCAAAATTTATCCCATCAACGGTTAATCACAACATCAGAGTCGCAATACATGCCTTATTTTGTCTTACTACATGATTATAATGCAGAAGTCAAAAGACATACAGGGAAGGAGCCCACATTCGCCACTCAATTTGAGATAGGGGATTTACCGACAGATGCACGTGCTGGCTCGATCTTCCAACCTAATTGGCGTGCACGTCTACTAACTGATTACCCAGAGATGATGAGCACCTGGGCAACCATGCCACTATATATCAAGTATAATCCATGCTATTGCCCAGTGGTACGTCGCAGACCCTGGCAAGCATTTGCAATAAAGGTACGCAACAATAAAGAGTGCTCGGCTTGGGTTAACTATCCATATTTTGCTCCACCTCGAGGGACCCCAACCGTAGCCTACATGATATCAACAATTCGGCACTGGTCTACACGTCTAAATAATGCACCCGACATAGCGGCAAAAATGTGTATGAAGATATTCGAGCTCATGACCATTGTTTTCAAAACTTTTCGGAATGTGCAAGCTCCATACATCTCTGCCCCTGGATTCTCTCAAGGTAACAAGGATTTAGTCTACGACATGAGCCAGACCCCCTCGGTCACTATAATCTTTGCTTGGCATGCACGAATAAAGTACTTACCCGCATGCTTCAAGCAGACATTTGAGGAAATGTTCTCTACGGGATTCTGGGAATATCATTCGGAAATTTTCATTCCTAGACCCACACATTTGCTACACCTATTTGCAGTAGAACAAGCGATCCATGCAGATCAGTTACGTCTGCCACATCCGGACATTCCAGGACCACTTGATTGGGATCGTATGATGACAGATTTGACCAGAGGACTACGCATACAAGAACATCAGCTTGCCACTCAGGTTGTGGAATATTATATCCAACACTCCCAGCAACAAGGGTCTGTCAGGGACGACAGACGCGAGAGAGGGGGGGGGTGTTGAGAGCAGTATGGGCACCCAAGGACCGACTAGACAAGGAAGCCAGCGGAGAGAGCCAGAACAAGGTGAAGGAGTAAGTAGACAAAGCAGTCGACGCAAATCTGGCAGATAGGCCCTTCAAATTTTTTCCAAATCAACATCTTTTAACAGTGATTCTTATCACTAACAATCATTGTAAATACCATTTCATATTTTTGTAGCTCCATTTTGTGCAAGCCAAGGAGTCCTTGAGCTTGAGGAGCCTTAGAAGTACCTACATATCAATTTTCGTATTTTTTAGACTCCGTTTAAGCCCTCAAATTGGCCATGGAACCTAATTTTTAACTAGGCCAGACACTAGGTCTGGACAGGGCCAAAACCTAGTCAAAAACTATAAAAAGAGCTAGAGAGCTCATTTTTGGGGTTAGATTGTAATTGAAACGAACTTATAAGAGCATTTTGAAGTAATCTAAGAACTCCATTGATTCTCACTCTTTGTCTTGCCTTGTGTGCGCGTGTGTGTGTGTATGTGTGTGCATGCTAGTGTGCTTCTCACTCACGCACTTGTGCCGCCACTTGCTCGAGGTCTTCATACCATCCTCACATCTTCCCGGATTGACATTAAAGGAGGTGCTACTCATCACTGAGCTACACCCATCAATTGGGTATTGCACGCTTGGCTTCTCCTCATAACGCGGGCCTTACAAAATGTGCATACAATCATGAGGGGTAGACATTGATCATATACTAAGACCCCCCTCAATGTTTACCGATGAAAAATCAAGTAGGTTTCGGTCCTATGCCCATCTGTTGAAGATGTCTGTTGAGCTGCTCTCTTCCAAGTGCTTTAGTGAATATGTCAGCACAATTTGCCTCTATTGGGCAATATTTTAGCTCCACAATTTCATCTTCAATTAGCTCACAAATGTAATGGTACTGTACTTCTATGTGCTTGGTGTGAGCATGAAATACTCGGTTCTTTGCAATAGCCATACAACTTTGATTATCACACTTGAGTACAGTCGCCATATTTGATGGAAAGCCTAGATCTGCAAGAATTCTCCTTAACTAGACTGCCTCACAAGAAGCAAAACAAGCTGCTTTGTACTCTGCTTCAGTGGAGGAGAGTGCGAGAGTTGGTTGCTTTCTACTTACCCAAGAAAATATTCCTGAACCAAGTGAGAAACAATATCCAAAAACTAATTTTCTAGAATCACAATCTCCAGCCCAATCTGAATCACAATATCCTTGGAGTGTATCACCTATGGTATAAAAAATACCAAAATCCAAGGTTCCTACAATGTACCTTAGAATTCGCATTCCAACATTCCAGTGACTCTCCTTAGGTTTGTTGGAAAACTTGCTTAATACTCCAACAGCATAGCAAATGTCTGGTCTAGTGTTGCACAGAAAAATAAGACTTCCAATGAGCTTCCTATACTTCTTAGCATCTATATCAGGCATGTTATCATCCATAGATAGCTTATGATTTACCTCCATAGGTGTGCTAATTGGCTTGCAATCCATCATTCCAAATGCCTTGAGAATCTCTTTGGCATATTTTTGTTGTGAGATGAAAATGCCATCCTTCCTTTGCCATACTTCAATTCCTAGACAAAAATGGAGTAGACCTAAGTCTGTCATTTCAAACTCAGTTCCCAAGCTGATCCGAGTTTGATTGATCAGTTCTTGATGATCTCCTATAATTATCAAATCATCTACATATACAATGACAACAACTAGCTTGCTATCCCTTTTCATTACATACAAGTTAGCATCAGAAGTACTTCTTTCAAAACCCATATTTTTGAAAAAATGATCTATTCGTTGGTACCAAGCCCGTGGAGCTTGCTTAAGTCCATACAAAGCTTTCTTCAACCTGCAAACTTTATTTTCTGAATTGGGCACCTCAAAACCTGGTGGTTGAGATACATATACCTCCTCCTTGAGGTGACCATTCAAAAATGCAGATTTGACATCCATCTGGAAAATAGGCCAGGCCTTTTGTGCAGCGACTGCAAGTACCGTCCGAATAGTTGTCATGCGTGCTCTTCATGCAAAAGTTTCTTGAACATCAAATCCTTCGATCTGTGAAAAACCCTGTGCAACTAATCTTGCCTTATACTTTTCTAATGTTCCATCTGCTTTATACTTAGCTTTCCAAATCCATTTAGTACCTATTACCTTCTTCTTTGGCGGCAAGTTGACTAGATCCCATGTATCATTTTTTAGTATACTATCATACTCCGACTGCATTGCCGCTCTCCAACCTGGATCATCAAGGGCTTCTTCAATGGTGGTAGGTTCCTTTATTGAGCCCATGATATCTGCCATTAGAGCCATGTTAACAATGTGTTCTGAGGCTCTTCTTTGCTCCTCTATTCTCTTTGATCTTCGTAATCCATCCGATGATGATTCTGGTACATCTACA
Organism: Ceratopteris richardii; assembly: GCA_020310875.1. Lineage (NCBI taxonomy): Eukaryota > Viridiplantae > Streptophyta > Polypodiopsida > Polypodiales > Pteridaceae > Ceratopteris > Ceratopteris richardii. Next base: position 115,626,344 of record CM035419.1, on the reverse strand, counting down.
TGTGGATTGTGATTATCAAAGAGCTGTTGTGCCCACTTCGGTAGTGGCTTACGTTGTGTAGCTACAACTGGTTGGATTTTTATTGAGGAAATTTCTCCATCAGATGTTTCCTCCTCCTCAACTTTAACCTGTCTTTTGATAGGCACAAGGTGAGATATTTCTCGGTTTGATGAGATAGTAGATTTAACTTTATCTTCTACTAAGTGTGGTCGTTCATCAAACACCACATCTCGGCTGACAAAAATCTTCCTTGCCTCAGGATCCCACAACCTGTATGCTTTAGACTCTTCACTATATCCTAGGAAGACACACTTTTTGCTTTTTGAATCCAACTTTGATCTTGTTGAATCAGGAATATGTGCATAATAGAAACAACCAAAAATTCTGAAATGCAAAATTGAAGGCTTTTTACCAGAATATGCTTCTTGAGGAGTCATTCCCTTCAGTGCTTTTGTGTAGCTTCGATTGAGAATGTGGACTGCTGTATTGACTACTTCTGCCCAGAATGAATCAGGCATGTCTTGAGCCTTTAACATACAACGAGCCATTTCAACTACTGTCCTCTTCCTGCGCTCAACAATGCCATTTTGTTGAGGTGTATGAGCTGTGGTAAGTTGCCTTTTCACACCATGCTCCTTACAATAATTATTTAATTCTGTTGATAAGAATTCACCTCCTCTATCTGTTCTGAATTTCTTCAGTTTCCTTCCTGATTCATTTTCTACATACTTATGCCACGGTTTAAATTTTTCAAAAGCATCAGCCTTCTCTCGAATGAAATAAACCCACATCTTTCTACTATAATCGTCGACTAACAGCAAGAAGTAGAAAGATCCTCCTAAAGCAGGTGTAGACATTTTACTACAGAGATCAACATGTACCAACCCTAGAGGAGCTTGAGATCGATTGCTGGTCTCTCTTGGAAACGCCTGTCGTTGTTGCTTGCCCATCATACAAGCTTCTCAAGGTTCCTGCAACTCTGAAAATGCAGGCAAATGAGCAACCATCCCTGTTCTTTGCATCTCCTTCAGAACTGCAAATCCGAGATGCCCAAATTGTTGGTGCCATAACTTGCTTACATCTTTGTCTTCTGTAGCAGTTAAAGCACTTAACTCATACAAGTTATCCCGTCGTATGCCTTTACCTACAACATTACCTGATGAATCCATGATTTCCGCACCACTCTTATTGAAGTGAACTTTGAGTCCACGATCTGTTATTGCAAAAACTGACAACAAATTTCTTTTGAGTGTAGGTACATAGAGAACATCAGATAACTTTTTCTCAACACCTGGAGAAGTGATAAAAGAGATGGTTCCAGTTCCTTTGGCTGGACACTTGGAGTCATTTCCCACCACTACATTGATGGATTTCCGCAAAGGCACTAGGGAACTATACCAATCATTTTTACTGGTCATATGGCGAGAAGCTCCACTATCTAAAATTCATGGTTCATCAACACGAGCTTGAGCAGATGAACATACCTCTTCAATAGCTACCCAAAGTTCCAGCTCTGTGTTGTTTGCAGACTCTTTGTTCTTCCATGATGATTTTACAATCCCATTCCGTTCATCAGCTTCCTTCTTTCTGCAATCCTTGATGGCATGGCCTTTCTTTTCACAATAGAAGCAACTTCCTGTGAACTTTTTCTTCTTTTCGGATCCCTCAGAAGAGCCTTTACCTTTTGCATTTGCTGAGAATGCAGCATCAGTTGTACTTTGCCGATTCTTCACCCGCATCTCTTCTTCTAAAAGCATCGCACAAAACTCTTCAAGTGTAAGCGGAGTTGGCCTTACCTGAGTGTTAAGGGCTGTTACTAATCCATCATACTTTGCTGGAAGAACACGTACAGATCTTCGAGCCAGCTCTTCTGGTGTTATAACAACACCAACTGCAGCCAATTGATCTTGAAGATGCTTTATCCGTTTGATAAAATCTTCAGCCTTTTCAGAATCAGAATGCTTTTCATTTGCCAACTGATGTTCTAAATTATGTATCCTAGTGTGGTTCTTGGTCTCATATTGTCGAGCCAATATGCCCCAAGCCTCATGTGCTTTAGTAGTATGTTGAACTAAAGTAAGCACAGAATCACTTACACTAATGACAATTGCACATAATGCATCAGCATTTCGCCTCTTCCAAGCTCGTAGAAGATCTGGATCTGGCTGAATCATCAATCTTGAATTTGTTGCATCTTCAACTGGTATAGGCTCTGGATCCAATCCCATCGGTCCCATGACAGTGTCAAGTAATTCATAGGAGTCCGAAATTGCAAAAATTTTGAACTTCTAGAGTGTATAGTTGGTTCCATCCAGCTTCCCTTCAGTGAATGCAGGTGGACGAATTCGAATAGGTGCAGCATTAACATTAGTTGAAGCACCAAGACTAATGTTCGACGATGAAGCCATCATGTAATCACTTGAATAATCTATTGATATTCTAGTCTGCTAGTAGGCAAAAATAGTGATACTTCTCAAGCTATTCAAACCTTACAGCTCTGATACCATGTAAGACAATAGTTACGCAATATAACACAGGAGCAGTAGCAGAGAAGATAACAGATATAGGAGAATCTCAACAATTTTCTACTGACAGCAAGTACAAAGATGATGGCGTTGTCCACCCATGCGCTCTCAAGGTAGAGCTTAAATGGCGATCTAGACAACTCTAGATAGGGAGATACAAGGTAGAGGTATGCTGGCTCAACTTCATGTCTCAGGTAGTGCAGAAGTCATGTATATATAGGATCATGGGTGGCCTTCCGTGGACGGCAATACATGGGCGGTAGAGCATGGGCGATAGAGCGTGGGCGGCCACCGCCCGCATAATTGCCATACACGGCTTAGACCGGTTGAACCGACCTAACAAATATAAATGATTTTTGACACCGATAAGGAATATTCTATGGAATATTCCCTTTACCGTCGAGCCGGGGCGCGCTGCCCCCGGACCCCCACCAGGGGGCCCGCTGGCCCCCTTGGACCCCCCAGCCGGGGCTGATCCCCGCTGCCCCGAACCCCCCAATTGGGGACCCTAGTAACTCCCTTTCCTTATGATACCTTACATGATCCAATATGACCTTCATCCAACATGCAAGTTGGGATTCCCATCAATTGGGTAATGCACGCTTGGCTTCTCCTCATAACGGGGCCCTTACAAAATGTGCATACAATCATGAGGGGTAGACATTGATCATATACTAACAGGTAGAATGTGACTATCTTTGCATTTGTAGAGTGCTTTTTTGACTAAGTACCAAGCAGATTTGTTAATCTTGGAAAAGATGACATGATTGCATTAAGGAAAGTCAAGTGAAGTAGCTATATGCAAATAGATAAGATCCATTTGTTAGCCAAGGCAAAGCAATAATCTTGACACAGGAGTTATTTGTATCTTGAAAAGAAAAATGTTTGAGTTTATCTTTGCATGAATTGATAATTGCACTTCTTAGCACATATTTCTTTGGAAAGCTGTCACTCTAGCACAATGGTGAGTACCAACGTGATGAGATCCACCTCATAATTGTCAATCCGTGGAGACGACTAGTATGAAGACTATGAGCAAGTGATGGCACAAGTGTGTGAGTGAGAAGCACACAAACATGCACACAAACATGCACACACATACACACACACGTGCACACAAGGCAAGAACAAGGAGAGGAACAATGGAGTTCTTTGCATTAGTCAAAAATTCACTTACATAAGCTCAATTCACAAACAATCTAACCCCAAAAATGAGCTCTCTAGCTCTTTTTATAGTTTTCTGACTAGCTTTGGCCTTGTCCAGACCTAGTGTCCGGCCTAGTTAAAAATTAGGTTCTCGAGCCTATTTGAGGGCTCAAATGAAGTCTAAAAATTATGAAAATTGGTATGTAGCTAATTCTAATACTCCTCAAGCTCGAGGACTCCTCGACTTGAACAAAATGGAGTCTATTCTACCAAAAATGGAATTTACAATGTGTGGGTAGTGATGAAAATCACTTGAATTGGAAATACTTTATGGAAAAAAATGATTGGGCCTTGTTGCTATATTGTGCATGACTGCTCCGTTGTGCTTGTATGCTCTTCATTGTATGCCAACACTCCCCCCTTCCTAGCGTCTGTCACCCCCGACAGACCTTTGTTCTATCGGGTGGTCAATATAGTACTGGATGACATTGGTAGCAAGTTCGTGTTCTCCTATCCTTAAGCCTCTTGCTAGATCAGCTTCCAATGCATCCCAATTGATTGCATCGGGGACCTCTGGTTGTGGTGTGGTGTAGTACTCAGAGTACATGGCTTGTTCACAAGCAAAGAGATGGAGCAGGTGTGTTGGCTTAGGTGCAAACACTTCTGAGTGGTATTCCCAAAATCTTGATTGGAACATCTCTTCAAATGTTTGTTTATAGCATGCAAGAAGATACTTAATTTGTGCATGCCAAGCATAAGCTACCCGGATGATGGGGGTGGTGCTCATGTCATACACCAGATCATAATTTCCATTAGTAAACCCCGGTAGCCGTATCTGCGGTGCTGCTGCGTTTCTAAAGGTTTTGAGTACTAACTGCATCATATCCAAAATCTTAAGCATCATTTGGGCCACCACATCTAGCATGGGTTTCAGTCGAGGCATCCAATGTCAAATTGTGGCCATCATGTATGCTATCGATGGTGGTCCCTGTGGTGGCGCTATGTATGGATAATTGAGCCACTCCTTAAATTGAGCATTATTCTATACCTTTATGTTGAATGCTTTCCATGAGCGGCGTCGTGGAACTAGTCCATAGCATGGATTGTAAAGTAGGTGTAATGGCGCATTGTTCCAGGTACGCAGCATTTCAGGATAGGTTTCAAGAAGTTTCTGCCGCCATGTCGGTTAACGGATTTTGCCTTTTTGCACCTCTGGAGGAAGGTCTTCGGGTTGAAATTGGGTTGCGAAGGAAGGTGTCTTTCCTGTGACTCTCTGTATTTCTGCGTTATAGTCTGCCAGAATGATGTAGTACAACCTGTATTGGAGTTTTGATGAGAGGATAAGGTGCCTAGATGACAGGTTCTTGAAGTAATTGGATTGTAATATAGTGTCTTCTATGACTCTCATGGCCTGATTGTGCACTATTGTTCGCTCTTCATGTGAACTCTCGATTTCCTCCACTTGTCGTAGCCATGGGGGTCGCGGTGCTTCGAACGTATCCTGAACTTCTTCCGTTTGTTGTCCTCCTGGGAAGGGTTGTGGGTCATATTCTTCTTCAAACATTTGCTCCACAGGAATTTGTACTGTTTCTTCGTCAGTGGGAGCCTCTAGTGGAGAAGGTGGTCTTTCATATTGTAGTAGGCGTTCTTGCAATTCTATGACCTATTTTTGGAGATCTTTTAGGGCCTCTGAGTCGGTGAGAAGTGAAGCCGTGGAGGAGGTGGTTTGAGGGGCAGTCGTGGTGTCTTTTTGTTGTTCCCGCTTCAGTTGATCCAGTTCCTCTAATAACTGGTCATGTGCTTCAAGCAGCATAGCATAATCTTCCGAGATGATCTTGATATTGTCGGGGGTCATAGCTTGAAACTTTGAGGGACTGATGGTTGCCCCAGGTGTGCTTTCGATAGCTGCTTCTAGGTTTTCCTGATTCTGTAGTTGCAGGCGTCGATTCTCTTCATGAGCGGCTGTAAGGTGTCGCTTGAGTAAGGCCATATTTTGCTGAAGCTTTGAGTTGCATTCTAATTGTGTCTATAGATGACCTTCTACCACTTGTATTGTTTCATGGTCTGTATTCTGTAACTGCACTTCCAATATGCTATGAGCCTCTTGTAAAGTTTGGAATTGTGTATGGAGGCGAGCATTCTCCTCTTCTAGTGCAACGAGACGATGTTGTAGCCCCTCCGAGTTCTCTTGCAGTTGTGTGTTATGTTGCTGGAGCTGATTGTACTCTGTCCTTAGCTGTGATATACATGCGAGCATGGTGTCGAATGCATTGCCTATGGATGAGGGTGTGGTTTGTACAATGGAAGATGCACGGGGAAGGGATTGGGGAATGGGAAGAGTGAATGATGTGTCTATTGGAGATGTGTGTGCGGGTGAAATTGGGGGAGGGGGAATGGGAGAAGGTGGAAGTGTGGGGGGTGGGGGAGGTGCTGTGGGTGGTGAAATTTCCATACTTTTAGGAGTGGATGCAAGTGTGGTGTCTACCATGTATATTGGAATGGTAGGTGGTGTGTGTGTGAGAGTAGTGAAGAAGTGTTGTGTGGATGGTGGGGATGGGATTGATGAGGAGGGTTGGGTGGTGGATTGATACATTCTACAAAAGTAATCATGGGTGGGTTGAAGGAATGGTGGTATGGGAGGTGGAAAATGAGAACTTGGAGGTGGGAAAGCCATAAAAGGGGATGTGGTGCTTGGGAATCCGAAGAAAATGGATCTAGAGTCAAGATGGCCTATGGCTGAGGGAACAAAGTCTATTCGCCACTTAGAGAATGCACATCCACCCATCATAGGTTTCAATGGCATCTCATCTTTACATATAGGATACTCAGTTCGTTGACAAATATCACAATATACTTTCATTTTCATGATCATTTGAGTTCATATTTTCATGCTCTTGTGAAGTGTACTGTTCACTGCCATATCTCTTAGTTTTCTTAGTCAAATTGCAGAGATGGTTTCTCTGAGGGTGCTGCATCATTTTTAGTGATTCAACTTGTTAAAGTTCTAAGTCTACTGTATACTCACAAATTTTCATTGCAATTAGATGTTTCAATCATCGGCTATGTTCATTTGAAGTCGACTATATCACTTCAGTTTCTACTTCTCTATCAGCACTACTCTCAGAACAGTCATCTTCTCACAGATATTTCCTAGTGTATACTTCACTATTTTCCATGTTTCAAAGCTTGTTAGAATCATCACACTATCTAGTATATGCCTACAAAATTTCATGATCATTGCATTTTTCAGTCTTGAGATATTGCCATTTTTCTTCTCACAGGTTTAAGTACTGCTACAGCCCATGAAAATCGGGATGGTCCTATGACTTGCTAAGTTCTTTTCTCCTTGTATAGTTCATCATTTTTTATGAAAGAACTCTTTATTGTTAGCTTATTAAGCTAATAAGAGTTCCTCAAAAGGAATCAAGTCAATTGCTACTGTGGCCAGAGAATTGTTCAAAACTTTGGACACGTGTATGAACATAAATAGCGAGTTTTTGGCTCTTGAATCTACTTGAACTTATCTGTTTTGATTTATCTTTTTGAGAGTGACCTTCCAAAGTCTAATAAATCCTTTGCCAAGCTAAGGGGCCCACCACATATCTCTAAAGTTCATTTGGCTAGTGTAGTGCAAAGTTTTTGTAGCACCACTTCATCTTCATCAACTACAAATCCATCTCTTCACAGTGGTATCAGAGCAAGGTTGGACAACATGGCAGATGGATTTCCTTCATCAATTGACAAATTGGACAGAGGTAACTACTCATCTTGGTTATTAAGGATGGAATCTTATCTTCAAGGAAGGAATTTATACGGTTATATAGTTGGCAATGAAGTTTTGCCAAGTTTCAAGAACAAAGGTCAATCAACACAAGAAGAGCAAGCAAGATTGAGCACATGGTGCTCCAAGGATGAACTTGCAAGGTCTTATCTCCTCAACTCTATCTTAGATTTTTTGTTGCCTCACATTAGAAGTTGTAAAACATCTTAGTAAGTGGGGAATGCACTTGAATCCTTCTTCTCTTCAAGTACAAAGGCCAAGAAGCATCAACTATGGCTAGATTTCACAACTCTCAAGAAAGCTCCCAAACAAAATGTGACAAAGCTCAATGACATAGCAGATCAGTTAAGAAGCATTGGAGAGTTAATAGATGAAGAACAAATTGTAAGGCAATTCATCAATGGCTTGAAGGCAGATGACAAGTGGGAAGCATTCACCATAGCAATGGATCTATACATGGATATGCATGTACCCGATTTCAATACACTCATAGGACAACTACTTACTCAAGAGGCCAAGCTTATCAAGAATGGAGAAATCTCCAAAGTTAATCAGTATTTGGGTTTGTATACTGAAAAAAGCAAGTCAAAAGAAAATAAAGGAAGATGAAAGAAAGTGGATGATGAAGCAGGTACACATCAAGCTAATTATGCAGGTAGAGGAAGACAAGGTAGAGGTAGAGGTAGAGGAGGAAGACAAGGTAGGAGGAGATCCCAAGTCTCTAATTTATGCCCTATTTGTGGATTAACTAATCATACAACTAAAAATTGCTTTAGGAATTCCACGAATCATGTGAAGAGATTGATAGGTATGTGCTTGAAGATGAAGAGGTGTTGCAAAAACCTTGATCTACACCAGCCAAATGAACTCCAAGAGTATATGGTGGGCCCTTTTAGCTTGCCAATGGATGTATTAGACACCCTATGTACCTTGGAAGATCACTCTCAAAAAGATAGATCAAAATAGATAAGTTGGAGTTAGCTCAGAGGTGAAAACTTGCTATTCTTGGTTCATACACCTGTCCAGTGTTTTACATAATTCTCTGAGCACAACAGCAATTAGCTTAATTCCTCCTGGGGAAGTCTAGGTAGCTGAAAGAGCTAACTTTCAAGAGTAATCTCATCAAAAATAATAAACCACACACTGAGAATGAGTTTTAACAAGTGATGACATCATCCCGATTTTCACGGGCTGCTATAGTTTGAGACCAGTGAGCAGAAAAATGAACATAACTCAAAATGTAGGAATCCAATGATTATGAAAATTCGTATGCTTATACTAGACAGTAAGTTGAATCCAACGAGTGTTAAATCATTGAATTTGTATACGTAACCACTGAGAAATGGCTCTGACAAGATGAGTAAAAAAGTCGGGTACCTGACAGAGAAGTGAAGATGAACAGACCCTGTTGACTTCAAATGAACATAACTGAAGATTGCAACATCTAAATGACATGAAAATTGGTGAGCATATCTTAGACTTCTAGAGCTAACTTTACCAGGTTATTACTGAAAATGATGCACCAAGCTCAGAGAAACCATCTCTGCAATCTGACTGAGAAAACTAAGAGTAATGGCAGTGAGTAGTACACTTCACAAGAACATGGAAATATGAACTCAAATGATCATGAAAATGAAAGTATATTGCTTGTACAATACAATGGACTTACTGATACATATGTGTGCCTTGTAATCACACCTTGATATGGCATAAAGCTCAGCTCTTGGAGGTCTTCACATAGGTCTCTCTAACCACGACTAAAAGTGCCATCTATTTATAGTTGAGTTTGGGAGGCTAACTTCCCTCAATCACTCTCCAATCAATCAATGATTGATTTGATTCTCTACCTACCACAAATCACAAATTCGTGGCTCCTCTTTCCCTTTTTGATCATGTGGACTCAACCACTTAAGATTCTTTCACTTTTACATGAAGTAAACTCTTCAAAAGTTACAAGAGGTAGTTCACAAGTGAACTTTACATAGTCTTCATTTTAAAGCTTTTTTCATGACTTTGTGGGACTCAAGCCAATACTTAGGCTTGTCATAGACTTGCTCCAACAGCTCCCCCTCAAGCCAAGTATTGCTTAAGGTCTTCAATCTTCCAAGATTACCTGCAAACCAATCATAGCCTTGAATTTGCAAAGCTTTGTACCATCCAATGCTTTGGTTAGAATATCTGCACATTGTTGATGAGTGGACACATATGATATTTGAATCTCTTTGCTTAGAACCTTCTCTCTTACATAGTGATAATGAACTTCAATATGTTTAGTCCTTGCATGAAAAATAGGATTAGCAGCTAAGTGAATAGAACTCATATTGTCACCAAAAATAGTTGGAGTTCCAAACTCCAATCCAAGATCTTTGAATAATGTCTTCATCCACATAGCTTCCTGAGTAGCTATGGCAAGACCTCTGTATTCAGCTTCAGTAGAAGAGAGAGCAACTGTGGGTTGCTTCTTGGATGACCATGAAATAAGCTTTGAACCTGCAAAGGTAAGATAACCTAAAGTGCTCCTACTATCTTCCTTCGAGCCAGCCCAATCTGCATCAGAAAATAGCTTCAAACCTAAATCAGATACATAAGGATAATAAAGTCCCTCATTTATGGTTCCTTTGAGATACTTGAGAATCCTTTTGGCAGCATCCATATGTGGTTTCCTTGGTGTGTGCATAAATTGACTTAGCACACTCACACTGTAACATATATCTACTCTTGTCAATGTGGCATAGTTGAGACTACCCACTAGACTTTGATATGATGTGATGTCCTCTATGAGTTCACCTTCATGTGAGCTCAATTTGTGATTGACCTCCATTGGAGTACCTGCAATCTTACAATCTTGCATCTTGAATTTTGCCAACATGTCCTTAGTGTACTTTCTTTGAGTGAGAAACAAACCATGATCTTTGTAGACAACTTCCAAACCTAGGAAGTAGGTAAGTGAACCCAAATCACTTATCTTGAACTCTTCTCTCATCTGATCTTTGATCTTCTTCATACCATCTGCATCATTTCCTGTCAATATAATATCATCTACATATACACATAGGTAGATGACCTCAGAGTTACTCTTTTTGATAAAGAGTGAAGGATCTGTCTTGCTTGGTTGAAAGCCTTTGTCCTGCAAGAATGAAACAAGCCTGAAATTCCAAGCTCTCGGAGCTTGCTTGAGACCATACAATGCTTTGTTAAGTTTACACACATAATCACGATAAACTTGATTCTCAAAACCAGGTGGTTGTGCCATATATACCTCTTCTGTTATCCAACCATTCAAGAATGCATTATTTACATCTAGCTGAAGTATCTTCCAATTCTTGGAAGAGGCAATACTAAGCAAAACCCTAATAGTAGGCATCTTTGCCACAGGAGAGAAGGTCTCCTCATAATCAATTCCCTGAGTTTGTGCAAAGCCTTTTGCTACAAGCCTTGCCTTATACCTATTAATGGAACCATCAGAATTCTTCTTGAGTTTATAGACCCATCTTGAGCCTATTACCTTCATGGACGAAGTCTTGGGAACCAAATCCCAAGTATTGTTTTCCTCAAGTGCTTCAATCTCTTCCTTCATTGCATGCTTCCATTCTGATTTTGCTTTGGCCTCTTCAAAGGATGATGGCTCCTCTTGGTTTATATCATGTGCTATGTAGATAGAATATTTAGTTACTAATGAGGTGTCAAACCCATACCTTTCTGGTTTTTTCTTTTCCCTCATAGATCTTCTTAGGCCATGATGTGATGATGCTGCCTCATGTCCAAGTTCCTGCAATTTGGCTTTACCTTTAGACTTCCATGCTTTGATCTTTTCCATCTGAGATTCTTCATCATCCTCTGAGGTGTCTTGTTCTTCAATCTTTGGTTGTTCTCTACCAAGCTTTGGAAAATCTTCTTCAAGATCATATGGTAAATTGACCTTCCTGCATGAATCTTCATACCATGAATTGTTCTCATAAAAAACTACATCTCTGCTTACCAAGAATCCTTTGTTGGTAGGGTTGTATAACCTGTAGCCCTTTTGATTGTTGTCATATCCAATAAATACACACCTTTCTGCCTTTGGATCCATCTTGCCTCTAACCTGTGAAGGAACATGAGCAAAAGCAATACATCCAAAAATTTTACAATGATCTAAGCTTGGTCTTCTTCCATTCCAAGCCTCATATGGAGTCATCCCATCAAGGGATTTTGAAGGCAACCTGTTAATCAAGTAAGTGGCTGTAGATACAGCCTCAGCCCATAAGTAATTAGGTAAATGCTTTTCATTTAACATAGACCTTGCAGCTTCAACAATTGTCCTATTCCTCCTTTCTGCCACTCCATTTTGCTCAGGAGTGTACCTTGTAGTTACCTCTCTTTTGATTCCTCTTTCTTGAAGAAAAGAATCAAAATCATGGGAGAAGTATTCTCCCCCTCCATCTGACCTTAACCTTTTTAGTGATTTACCTGTTTGATTCTCCACAAGAGCCAAATATCTTTTGAAACATGCAAAAACTTCATCTTTGTGTTTCATAAAGAATAGGATAGTCCATCTGTTGCAATCATCAATAAAGGAGACATAATACCTTGATCCAGATATTGAAGCTTCCTTGCTAGGTCCCCATACATCTGTATGAACCAACTCCAAGAGATCTCCATGTATATAACCTTTCTTCATGAATGGTAACCTGTGAGACTTTCCAAATTGACATGCACTAAACTTATAAATCATATGTTGTTTTGACAAATTAGGGAGCCTTACACTTTGGTCCTTGCAAATTTTCTTTAATGACCTTTCACCAATATGTGCTAACCTTTTGTGCCATACTTCCAATTCTGTGAGTGTCTGACTACCATAATTAAAGAGAGCAATGTTTCTAGTGTCCTGTAATTCAAATGTGAACAATCTACCTGTCTTTTCACCTTTTGCAATTTTTCTGAATCCTTGACTTGGATCTTCAACAAATGCTCCTGCTTTTGTGAACCTGACTTGCAACCCTTTCTCTACTATCTACCCAACACTTATCAAATTATTTGTAATGGTAGGGACATAGAGTACCTTACTGAGTAGGTTGATGTTTCCATCAGGTGCTTTGACATTGCCTATTTTCTCCACAGGATGTTTTGTATCATCTCCTGTTTGTACCTCATGCTTATTCCTTGGATCTTCTAAATCTGATAGGAGTGCCACATTTCCTGCCACATGATTTGAACAACCTGAATCTATGTAGAAAACATGCTCATCAGATTTACCTTGTGGCATAGCCATGTTCATGATCAATAATGAATCCTCTTTGTTTGAGTCTTCTGTGTAGTTATTGTAGTCTCTCCTTCCTTTGTAGCCTCCTTGATAGTTTGAATGATTGTAGTTGTTGTAGTTGCCATGATAATTGTTGAATCTTCCTCTTGAGTATCCATAACTTCCTCTATTGTATCCTCTACCTCTTTGATTCCTGGAATTCCTAAAGCAATTTTCAATTGTATGGTTAGTTAATCCACAAATAGAACATGAGTTGGAGCCTTGGGATCTCCCCCTGCCTTGTCTACCTCCTCTTCCTCTACCTCTGCCATGTCTTCCTCTACCTGCATAGTTAGCTTGATATGTACCTGCTTCATCATCCACTTTCTTTGCCTTTCCTTTGTTATCTTTGGACTTGCTTTTATCAGTGTATAAAGCTGAAGATTGATTACCTTTAGAGCTTTCTCCATTTTTGACAAGCTTTGCCTCTTGAGTAAGTAGTTGTCCAATGAGTGTGTTGAAATCAGGTACATGCATGTCCATGTACAAATCCATAGCTGTGGTGAATGCTTCCCACTTGTCATCTGCCTTCAAGCCATTGATGACCTGCCTTACAATTTGCTTTTCATCTATTACCTCTCCAATGCTTCCCAACTGATCTGCTATGTCCTTGAGCTTTGTGACAAAATCAGTCACATTTTGTTTGGGAGCCTTCTTGAGAGTTGTGAAATCTAGCCATAGTTGATGCTTCCTAGCTTTAGTACTTGAAGAAAAGAAAGCTTCAAGTGCATCCCACACTTCCTGAGATGTCTTACAACTCCTAATGTGAGGAGATAGAGTTGAGGAGATAAGACCTTGCAAGTGCATCCTTGGAGCACCATGTGCTCAATCTTTCTTGCTCTTCTTGTGTTGGTTGACTTTTGTTCCTGAAACTTGGCATAACTTCATCTCCAGCCACATAACCATATAAACTTCTACCTGGGAGATAAGCTTCCATTCTTAATGACCAAGCTGAGTAATTACCTCTATCCAATTTGTCAATTGATGAAGGAAATCCATCTTCCATGTTGTCCAACCTTGCTCTGATACCACTGTGAAGAGATGGATAGGTATGTGCTTGAAGATGAAGAGGTGTTGCAAAATCCTTTATCTACACCAGCCAAATGAACTCCAAGATTATATGGTGGGCCCTTTTAGCTTGCCAATGGATGTATTAGACACCCTATGTACCTTGGAAGATCACTCTCAAAAAGATAGATCAAAACAGATAAGTTGGAGTTAGCTCAGAGGTGAAAACTTGTTATTCTTGGTTCATACACCTGTCCAGTGTTTTACATAATTCTCTGAGCACAGCAGCAATTAGCTTAATTCCTCCTGGGGAAGTCTAGGTAGCTTAAAGAGCTAACTTTCTAGAGTAATCTCATCAAAAATAATAAACCACACACTGAGAATGAGTTTTAACAAGTGATGACATCATCCCGATTTTCATGGGCTGCTACAGTTTGAGACTAGTGAGCAGAAAAATGAACATAACTAAAACTATAGTAATCCAATGATTATGAAAATTTCTACGGTTATACTAGACCGTAAGCTGAATCCAAAAAGGTTTAAATCACTGAATTTGGATAAGTAACCACTGAGAAATGGCTCTGACAAGATGAGTAAAAAAGTCGGGTACCTGACAGAGAAGTGAAGATGAACAGACCCTGTTGACTTCAAATGAACATAACTGAAGATTGCAACATCCAAATGAAATGAAAATTTGTGAGCATATATTAGACTTCTAGAGCTAACTTTACCAAGTTAATTACTGAAAATGATGCACCAAGCTCAGAGAAACCATCTCTGCAATCTGACTAAGAAAACTAAGAGTAATGGCAGTGAGTAGTACACTTCACAAGAACATGGAAATATGAACTCAAATGATCATGAAAATTAAAGTATATTGCTTGTACAATACAATGGACTTACTGATACATATGTGTGCCTTGTAATCACACCTTGATATGGTATAAATCTCAGCTCTTGGAGGTCTTCACATAGGTCTCTCTAACCACGACTAAAATTGCCATCTATTTATAGTTGAGTTTGGGAGGCTAACTTCCCTCAATCACTCTCCAATCAATCAATGATTGATTTGATTCTCTACCTACCACAAATCACAAATTCGTGGCTCCTCTTTCCCTTTTTGATCATGTGGACTCAACCACTTAAGATTCTTTCACTTTTACATTAAGTAAACTCTTCAAAAGTTACAAGAGGTAGTTCACAAGTGAACTTTACATAGTCTTCATTTTAAAGCTTTTTTCATGACTTTGTGGGACTCAAGCCAATACTTAGGCTTGTCATAGACTTTTTCCAACAAATCAAAGAGGTAGAGGCTACAATAGAAGAAGCTATGGCTATTCAAGAGGAAGGTTCAACAATTACCATGGCAACCATAACAATTACAACCATTAAAACTATCAAGGAGGCAATACATAAAGGAGAGACTTCAATAACTACACAGAAGACTCAAATCAAGAGGACTCATTGCTAATCATGAATATGTCCATGCCACAAGGTAAATTTGATGAGCATGTTTCTGACATAGATTCAGGTTGTTCCAATATGTGGTAGAAAATGTGGCCCTCCTATCAGATTTAGAAGATCCAAAGAATAAGCATGAGGTACAAATAGGAGATGATACAAGACACCTTGTGGAGAAAATAGGAAATGTCAAAGCACTTGATGGAAACATCAACGTACTCAATAAGGTACTCTATGTCCCTACCATTACAAATTAATTGATAAGTGTTGGGCAAATAGTAGAGAAAGGGTTGCAAGTCAGGTTCACAAAAGCAGGAGCATTTGTTGAAGATCCAAGTCAAGGATTCAGGAGAATTGCAAAAGGTGAAAAGATAGGTAGATTGTTCACATTTGAATTACAAGACACTAGAAACATTGCTCTCTTAAATTATGGTAGTCACACTCATAGAATTTGAAGTATGGCACAAAAGGTTAGCACATATTGGTGAAAGATCATAAAGGCAAATTTGCAGGGACCAAAGTGTACTTGGACTCCCTAACTTGTCAAAACAACACATGATTTATAAGTGTTGTGCATGTCAATTTGGAAAGTCTCATAGGTTACCATTCATAAAGAAAGGATATATGCATGGGGATCTCTTGGATTTGGTTCATACAGATGTATGGGGACCTAGCAAGGATGCTTCAATATCAGGATCAAGGTATTATGTCTCCTTCATTGATGATTGCAGTAGATGGACTATATTCTATTTTATAAAACACAAAGATGAAGTCTTTTCATACTTCAAAAGTTATTTGGCTCTTGTGGAGAATCAAACAGGTAAGACATTAAAAAGGCTAAGGTCAGATGGAGGGGGAGAGTACTTCTCCCATGAATTTGACTCCTTTCTTCAAGAAAGAGGAATCAAAAGGGAGATCACTACAAGGTACACTCCTGAGCAGAATGGAGTGGCAGAAAGAAGGAATAGGACAATTCTTGAAGCTGTAAGGTCTATGCTAAATGAGAAGCACTTACCTAATCACTTATGGGTTGAGGCTGTATCCACAGCCACTTATTTGATTAATAAGTTACCTTCAAAATCACTTGATGGCATTACACCATATGAGGCTTGGAATGGAAGAAGACCAAGCTTGGATCATTGTAAGATTTTTGGATGTGTTGCTTTTGCTCATGTTCCTGCATAGGTTAGAGGCACGATGGATCCCAAAGCAGAAAGGGCTACAGATTATATAACCCAACAACCAAAGGATTCTTGGTGTGTATTCATTGGATATGACAACAATCAAAAGGGCCACACACTATACAACCCAAGAACCAAAGGATTCTTGGTGAATAGAGATGTAGTATTTGATGAGAATAGTTCTTGGTATGAAGATTCATGTAGAATGGTCAACCTACCTTATGATCTTGAAGAAGATTCTCCAAAACTTGTTAAGAATAATTCTTCTAAAGTTGAAGAGCAGGATACCTCACAAGATGATGAAGCAACTCAGTATGAAAAACTCAAAATGTGGAAGTCTAAAGGTAAAGCAAAAGTGCAGGAACTTGGACAAGGGAGAATCATCACATCATGGCCTAAGAAGGTCCATGAGGGAGAGAAGAAAACCAGAAAGGTACCTTTGCAGGTTCAAAACTTGTTTCATGGTCATCCAAGAATCAACCCGCAGTTGCTCTCTCTTCCACAGAGGCTGAATACAAAGGTCTTGCCATAGCTACTCAAGAAGCTATGTGGATGAAGACACTATTCATAGATCTTGGATTGGAATTTGGGACACCAAATATTTTTGGTGACATTATGAGCTCCATTCACTTAGTTGCTAATCCAAATTTTCATGCAAGGACTAAACATATTGAAGTACATTATCACTATCTAAGAGAGAAAATTGTGCGCAAGGAAATTCAGTTAACTTATGTGTCCACTCATCAACAATGTGCAGATATTATAACCAAATCATTGGATGGTACAAAGCTTTGCAAATTCAAAGCCATGACTAGTTTGCACGTAATCTTGGAATATTGAAGACCTCAAGCATACTTTGCTTGAGGGGACCTGTTGGAGCAAGTCTATGACAACCCTAACTATTGGCTTGAGTCTCACAAGGTCATAGGAGAAGCTTTAAAGAGAAGACAATGTATGTAAATTGAAGAGTTCACTTGTGAACTATCCCTTGTAATTTTTTGGAGTCTTTACTTGATGCAAAAGTAAAGGAATCTAAGTGGTTGAGTCCACTTGATAAAAAAGGAAAGAAAAGCCACAACTTTTGATTAGGTGAGTAGGAGAATCTATCACCAAAAGATTGAAGAATGATTTTAGGCAAGATTCAAATTCAAATATTGGCTCCAAAGATGACTATAAATACATGGTTCTTTAGTCGCATTTGGAAGACCTCCATGAGCTGAGCTTTATGACATATCAAGGTGTGGTTTCAAGGCACACATATGTATCAATAAGTCCATTGTATTTTACAATCAATATACTTTCATTTTCATGATCATCTGAGTTCATATTTTCATGCTCTTGTGAAGTGTATTGTTCACTACCATATCTCTCAGTTTTCTCAGTCAGATTGCAAAGATAATTTCTTTGATCTTGGTGCATCATTTTCAGTGATTCAACTTGATAAATTTATCTCTCTAAGTCTACTATAAATGCACAAATTTTCATTGCAATTGGATGTTTTGATCATCAGCTATGTTCATTTGAAGTCGATTGTATCACTTCATTTTCTACTTCTGAGTCAGCACTACTCTCAAAACAGTCATCTTATCATAGTTGTTTCTCAATGTGTATGTCACCATCATAACTATTGCATTTTTCAATCTTGCAATATTGTCATTTTTCTGCTCACCAGTTTGAGTACTACTACAACCCATGAAAATCGGGATGGTCCTATGACTTGCTAAGTTCTTTTCCCCTTGTGTAGTTCATCATTTTTTATGAAATAGCTCTTGATTTTTATCTTATCAAGTTAATAAGAGTTCCTCAAAAGGAATCAAGTCAACTTTTGTTGTGGCCAGAGAATTGTTCAAACCTTTGGACAGGTGTATGAACATAAATAGCAAGTTTTAGGCTCTTGAATCTACTTCAACTTATCTGTTTTAATTCATCTTTTTGAGAGTGATCTTCCAAGGTACATATGGTGTCTAATACATCCTTCGGAAAGCTAAATGGGCCCACCACATATCTCTAAAGTTCATTTGGTTGGTGTAGTGCAAATTTTTTGCAGCACCACTTCATCTTCATAAACTAAAAATCCATCTCTTCACATAACCTTTGTAGAGTCTGTAGGGTTCTATGTTTGGAGTAATTTTGTTGAAGTGCACATACATGTGCCATTTGCAACCACTTTACATGCTCATCCTCATCTACACAGCAAGCTATTATGCCTTGATCAGTGTGTTTATACATGCTACCTGCCATTATCTGGTATTTTTGAGATTTGGCTACCTCCTTGTCTTTTGCTCTCAAGACACAATGTTTAGGTCCAAATGTTAGAATTGGCACTGTATTTTTAGTCCCTTCAGGCACTACTTCTAGATTGAACAAGTAAGCATCAGGAAGATATGATACTCCTTGAGGTGACTCTCTTGAAGTTAGTCGAGAAAGGTGATCCATCCGAAGGTGAGTCCTACCTTTCCTAACCACAACTTCAAATTCATATTCCGTTAGTAAGAGGAACCATCTTACTAATCTACCTATAATGCACTACTCGTTCACTAGATATAGTAGTGCTTGCTGTTCTATAAAACATGTAAACTTATCTGCAAGAAAATAATGTCTAAACTTCTTCACCACATATACCATTCCTGGTCCTTCTCTTATGGAATAATCCTTGAGATTGACATTAGTTGTAACATCTAAGTGTTGAAAATACAAGAAATTGGTTCCCCAATCCTATACTACTTGCAAATGCCTCATGAATGGTCTTCCCAAAATCATCTCATAGGCTTGGTTCTTGCTAAAGTCACATATAGCAAGAGTATGTTCAAAATCTACACCACATGTACTGATAGTTATCCCTTCTAGTAATCCCAGTGTTCTCTCTATGTGACCATCAACCATTTGCAATTTCATTCTTGTTGTTCTAAGTGCTACTTTCCCCAATGGTTCCATAGGGAAGTGGTAGCAATTGCAACTCCTACGTCTGAGTCCAAAATAGCCTTGGTGGTGTAACCTTGATGAGTGATTGGAAGATAGGTGTTCCCTTCTTCTCCTTTGCTCATGTCTCATATCTTATCCAAGGGTATTTCTGGCACTGTCCGATGTGACCCTACCTAGGAATGGGATTTAACTACTTCAGGGACTTGGTTGGCTACATGTTTCCACAATTCTAGCTTTACTTTTAGTAGCTCTTCAAAAGTGAGATTGCACTACACTTTAGTGTTCTTTACTACTTCCGTGTTCCAACGTATGATGGAGTTTTCATTTCTCACCATGAGTGTGGGTGCTCTTATGCGTGTAGACTTTGCCTCCCATGGGCCTATGAAATGGGGTAGTTCCTGCAAGGAACTAGACTCAAAGTCTAATCTCTGACTAGATTGGGCATCCTCTTGTTCTCCATAAATAGAAGGAATGTCTTGTGGTCATTGATCATGCAGATCATCCACAAGTTCAATGGGAGGAGGATTTTCACTTTCTTTTGCCCATTTCTCTTCTTGAATCTCTCTTAGAAATTCTGGTGAATACTCATTTATAGAAGAAGAGGTGTCTGGTTTTGTGGAATTAGGCACATAAGCTTCCTGGTGAGGAATTCTCATTCTTTTACTTGCCTTGTTCTTACCTTGGGAGGTGGCTTCCTTTCCAGATTTTGCAATCAAACTCTCAAATCTTTCTAACAATCCATCAAAATGCAACTGAGTCTTAGTTGAACTAGAATAATTGAAGAGGCAGCTGGCTTCAAACATGGTCTAACCCAATTCCACCATCTTAGCACAAAGTTTGGTTTGTTCCATCTCTAGATCAACTCTAGGGTAACACTTTTCATGATCGGTTACATTTGGCCCTTCTTGGAGTTTGGCCTAATATGTGTTCAGCATCATGTCTATTTCCTCGGGAGTGGGATCTACTAAGACTGATCTTACTCTAGGGGGTGGTGGGGTTACATGCGACGGATTAGAGGGTGGTGGATTGGAAGGTGATGGGGATGGTGGTGGTGGTGATGTGTGAGAGTATTTGTTCAACTATCTTGGCCTTTATTTCTCTTAGGCTTTCCTCAAGCTCACTCATCTTCCTTGACCATTTTCTTTTCATTCTCTCTTGGCTATCTTTCCATGCTCTTTCCTTTTCTTTGTTAGACTCTCAGTCTCACTATCCTTGGAACTCTTTTCTTGGTTTAAGCCTTGGTTTTGTTGTAATGCCTGAGTTCTCGTGACCACTTGTGCTAGAGTAGTGGAAGTTAACTCCTAGTAGAATCTACTACTAACCCAATCACATTAATGGGAGTAATCTTTGGTGCATTTTGTGGGTTCTTTGCATAGTCTCATAAGAGGTTCTCTTTCCCACAATCTTGACAGAAACCTTGTATTGTCATTGATTGGGGTTGCACGGGTGCACGTATAGGGCAATCACAAATGAAGTGATCACCTTGGCATCACATAGTCCTCTAGGTGTTGGTCTCATCTACCTAAGTTGGGGCCTAGAGCTAGGGTTTACATACATGACATTAGTGTATTCTGGCTCCCCACTAGATTCACTAGGGTCTTCGTAATAGTATGTTTCGTTATGCTCTGATGACTACATATAGTAAGCATGTGGGCTTTCAACATGAGTTGATTCAAAACTGTGATCATTCGGATCACTTTCTGGAAGCAATGGTGAGACTAGTACTAAGGCTCTATTGAGATTTTCTTAAGTGGCTGCATACTTTACTAGAATCACATTTTTTGGAGATGGAGGTTGCTGAGCTAACACAGCCTGAGGCCTCTATTGGGTCTAGTAGGGTTGTTGATAGGGTGGCTATGTCTTACTATACTATGGTAGGTATTGGTTTTGTTATCTTCCTTGTTGTGGATATGGTTGTGAATAATTTTGCCTAACGGCTTGCTTGTTATATGGAAAGGCTTTTGTTGTGTGATTAGTGTATCTCCGTTCTATGGTGCAGTATTGGCTATTCGTGTTTGCATGGGGTTGAGCCATAATTGGACACACATTAGCCATATGTTCTCCACCATAGGTGTAGCATCTTTTCACTGGGGAAAATCTAGGTACCTATTTGTTGGAGACTCCTAATTTTTTAGCTACCTTCTCTACAAGTTCCTCGATTGATGTGGATTGTTTGGAAGTGAGCCTAGTAGAGCTATCTGAATCTTTGTAGATTTTTGAAAGCTCTAATTCCTCCCCTAGATTATCCTCAATGTCTATGCACATGAATACACACACTTCTATGGATCTAGGGTCCTTTAAGTACACATAAGATCTCAATTTGGTACTTAACAATCCATCTAAGAAACCCACTTGTTTGGCTAGAGTGGGTAACTCTGGCACTGGGGATATCTCTAGGTATTATCTGAACCTTCATCCTACAAATCTAACCATTTCTTGAGGTGTCTGTTTGAAGCTATGGATCAAGGAAGCGGTGTTGTGTATAATGCCACTCTTAGAAAATTCTGTAATGAAGGCTTCTAGCAGTTGGACTATGTTTCTGAATTCTCTCTCATGTAGTGGTTGAAACCATGTAAAAGTAGTGTTCTTGAGTGTTAGAACAAAAGTGTTGTATTGTGTGAATAGGTCATCAACTTGCTCAGTTGTCAATACTTGCCTAAATTCTACCACATGATCATAAGGATCTCCTATACAATCGAAATAATTCATCATAGACTTGACCAATTATGTAGGTCTTAAGGTCCTCGTGTGTTCTCTAGGCCTTGGTAGATGGAATTCATCTGTGTTTCTTTGATTTCTTGGGTCTCTATGTCTCTCATTTTCCATTCTATCTCTCTCTATTTTTGTTCTTTCTCTTCCTATTGGGTTCGCAAAGCTTACCTTGGGTCTATCTCTACTCCCGTCCCTTTGAGTTCCATGAGCCTAGGATGTTCCAACTCCTTGGTGACCAAAAAAAACATTGGATCTTGGTTGGGGAAAAACAAATTCACCCTTCCAAGTGTAGGCATGTCTACCATGCTCCGAGACCACAAAGACCCTCTGTGAAGTATTGTCTAAGTAGGTCACTTTGTCTGGGCTATCAAGATCCTTAAATTCATATATTATGAGCATTCCCACTTCATGAGGCTGGTCAGGTTTATACCTCCAAAAAGCTTCATTTGTCTCTCTGTTTAAGAGCATATCTATGCTCTTATTATCCTGGGGAACCCATTCTAGAGTGATTATTCTAGTCAAGACAGATATGCCTCGAGGGGTCTTTGGCTCTTCTCTTAAGTTCCCTTGCTCTATGTCACCTATTTCAACTTCTAAAACTATATTGCCAAATTCATATGTCCTATCTGGTTGGGTGGTGACCACATATATGGTCCCTTCTTTATCTATGTATGCACCATTTCGAATTTGATGGCTGGATGTTCTAATCCAATGGGTTGATTTGGGTTTTTAATATGGACAATAGAACTTCTCAAACCATCCTCATAGATGTGAGCACCTAATCCATTGGTGCTGATGTATTCCAGTTGAGTCTTGTAAGGTCCTTCTAGATTTTCTAGGTACACCACTCCTGAGCTACCTACGGATCTCTCCATGCTAAATGACATCTCAGAGTCACTCGTTTCAGAATTCAGAGCATATGGTAATCACTCAATTTTTGGCCCAAGACCTAGCAGTATGATTGACACTAGCTTCAGAGGATCTAAGGCTTTTTCTATCCCATCCTAGATATCTTCCTGACCTAAGGTTCATAATCCTTGGTGATTATCCCAATTTTTTTCCCAGTACAACCTCATTGTAGAGTTCTTTTGTATTAGTCACTTGTTCTTTTAATTTCCTTAGGATGTCACTTCTCGTCCAATGGTTTCTACCATGGGGAACACTTGAGTTTTTTTGCACTTGAAGTTTGATCGCCCAATGTAAGTTCTTTTACTTTAGGGTTTTTTGCAAATGTGCCCTATTTATGCTTGCAATTGGGTAATTAGGGTTCTTGAACTTGATCGTGCTTAACATAGCCCTAATTAGCCAATACCTCTATCCAAACTTCGCCTAAGCTAGGAATCAATAGAGGGGGTTGAGAATGCTCCAACGTCAAGTTGCTTATCCCTTGCTGTTGAGTGCTCAAGAACCCCGTTCTCCAGCCTACAGAATTCCCTTGTTGTGGAAACCCTTTAATGCTCTCAATGGACCTCTCAAAGTCCCAAAGTTAGCTCAAGATGTAAATTTAATTGTCATAAGAATCCATGTCCATTCATGTAATTCACAGACCCAATTTTGCTTTGCTTTTATGGAAATTCCCTTAGAGATCCCTCAAGTTTTTCACTCATATGGAAGGTCAACTTCGTATGAAGCAATTATGTCAATTTAGGGTTCTGGGGTCAAAATAGGGTTAAAATAGGCTATCACGCAAACAAGATTTCTTGAATTATTTGTGTATGCTCCAATTACTTGTTTTTCATGCTCAAAATTAGCCAAAAATTAAAATTAAAAACCCTAAAAGATTGGTCGAAATTGGTTTGCAATCGCGATTGATAGGGTTGTCAATCATGATGGACGGAGTTGTCCTTCATGGCCTATCAATCATGATGGACAAGTGTCAATTGCGATTGATGGGTGTCAATCACGATGGACAAGTTTGTCAGTGATGATTGATGGTGTCGATCATGATGGATGGGGGTGTCAATCGTGATGGATAGAATCTCTCACGTTTTTTGTGTTACATTGTGTCAATCGTGGCCTATACCTCACAATGGATAGCTTTCTCATCGAGATAGGGTGTCAATCATGATTTTTCTATCAGCCACGATGGATAGGGGTGTTCGTCGCAATGGAAACGTGTCAGTCGTGATGGATGGTTGTCAATCACGATGGGTAGTCAGTCCATCATGGGGTGTCAATTGTGATTGATTGATCTCTTTTGGATTTGTGCACTTTCTTGTGTCCATCAGGCCTCTATACATTGCAATGGACAAGAATTTTGTCGTGTGCAAGTGTCATCGTGATTTTTCAGTCAATCGTGATGGACAAAGGTGTCCATTGTGATGGATGCTATCAATCACGATTGATTGGCTATCTGTCAAGGTCTGTTGATCCCGATGGATAGGTTGTCTATCACAATGGACATTGTCAATCGTGATTGATGTTGTCAATTGCAATGGACACAGAAAATGCAAATTTTTGAAATTTTTTTGTGGATTAGTGTTGTGGAAGGCCTCAAGAGTGTGAATGTGCACTTAGTTCTACCAATAAGGTGATTTTTTTGTCAATCAAGATTCATACAGCTCAATGACTCTAGACCTATGCAGACATTTTTCATACCTGCTCAAGCTGTTGGAGATGATGATGCAGCCAAAACCTACAGGAAATGCTCAAAAACACACAAAAATAGCACACACAATAGCTCTCTCTCACAAGTGAAATGAGGGGAATGAGGTGGGGAAAGTGATATGACAAAAAATTTGAAAATTTTGCGAAGGTGGATATGGAGGTGGAAGATGGTGAGGATGATGATGGTGATGATGGTGATGAAGTAAGAAAGAGAAAAATAAGGAAAAGTAAAGAAATTACCTATGCCTCCAACGTCACAACTCTACATCTTACCATCACATGCTCGTCCTCGAAGCTCTCTCCCGACAATGGCACCAAATTTGGTGTCATTCTAGCACAATGGCAAGTACCAATGTGAGGAGATCCACCTCGTAATCGTCAATCCGTGGAGACATGAGGACTAGTATGATGACTATGAGCAAGTGATGGCACAAGTGCGTGAGTGAGAAGCACACAAGCATGCACACACATACACACACACGTGCACACAAGGAAAGAACAAAGAGAGGAACAACCAAGTTCTTTGTATTACTTACAATAGCTCAAAACTCTAACAAGTTAACCTCAAAAATGAGCTCTCTAGCTCTTTTTATAGATTTTTACTAGCTTTTGGCCCTATCCAGACCTAGTTTCCAACCTAGTTAAAAATTAGGTTCTAGTGCTTATTTGAGGGCTCAAACGAAGTGTAAAAATTATGAAAATTGGTATGTAGCTACTTCTAGTACTCCTCAAGCTGGAATACTCCTTGGCTTGGACAAAATGGAGCATAGTCTACCAAAAATTGTATTTACAATGTCCATGTAGTGATGAAAATCACTATTAAAAAGGATTTGTCTTGGAAAAATTGTATGTCCTAATTGTCGGACCTTCTTTGACTGCTTTGCCTACTTGCTCCTTCTCTCTTCTCTTGACTCTTTACGTCAGCTCCCCTATCTTGTAATGCCTTGACTACTACCAATAGGCATGGACCATTTAATCAGAGGTTGTCCCATGTCTAATTCACCTCCTACAAGGGACTCGGAATATCGCATGGTAGAAATTATCACTTTAGAGATTATCCTAAGAATCCAAACCATGCAAAACAACCAGCAAAAATCAATGTGATTGAGGTGATTGACCCTTTAAGGAGAAAAAAGGACAGTTTGGCACATATCAAAGCCATAACCCAAGCCCACGTTAAAAGGAAAGAAGTTGAAATCAATTTAAATGAGAGTGAATCCAAAAGTTCTAAGAGTTATGTATTTAAAGATCCATTATCAACGATAGCACAAGACTCCTTAGAGCCCTATGAATCATCCAAAAGAAGAATGGCATAGACTGGGGAGGGATTAAATAAAAGGAAAATGGGAAAAGCCAAAGAGTTGAAAATAGATCACGAAGCAAACTTAGAACCTAAAGAGCACATCTCTCTACGCAAGGAGGGTGAAAAAGCCAACACAAAAAGAGAAGTATACTATCAAGAAAAAATTCAAAACTAGGAAGAATCAAACCTAGAAGATTATAAGCCAGAATACTTAGATATGATGTTGAAAGCTTATCAATCAAGACTAGCAATAGGACTAAGTTTTGAGCAACACAAAATGTGTTATCCAAATGGAGACTTGAGAAAGAGTGGTCTATGATGTGCAAGAGATTGAATGGATTTGTTGAAGCTTTGCTAGAAAAACCACCAAATCCCCATTCTTGCTACTTGTATCCTAGATGCTGATTTTTAATATGTTTGGTTGCCCCACTATAAAAGTACCAAACATTTAAGTCTACTACAAACATACATTGTTCAAGAGAAGATGGTTCAAAAGTGCAAATAGTAGTAAATGCCCATTCTTAATTTTGCACTAGATTAGCAGACTCTGTTTTTTGTGTAGAGGCCTCTGCAATAACCATTCTAGCCTCTTTTTTCTTTGCCTCTTTAGCAAGTAGTTTTGGATAGCTCTTTATAACATGATCATTTGATTTACAGTATTTGCGAAACAATTTCTACTTTTTTGTTTTCTTCTTGTCTCTATCATCCTTCTTTGATTATGCACAATTCATGGATTTTTTGCTTACTAGTAGAAGAGCTCCATTTACCTTTGCCCTTCTGACTAGCAAAGAAAACTTGATCTGCAACATGCGTAATGGACCTATTCTATCTAGATTGATCTTCATACAATAGAATAGAGACTAACTCCTCAAATGTTATGTTAAGGCATTTTGATTGCCTTTCATCATCAAACAAAGAGTGGAAGCAAAACTCTGATATGAATCAAGAAGGCATTCAAAACAGTCTGCATTAGTGAACTATCAGGTAAGACTTCATCAGCAGAAATCAATTGTTCCTTCAAATCTTTAATCTTGGTCAGAAAACTATCCATAGAATCACCTTCATTCATGTGCTCACTCTCCAATTGTTTTCAGAGGTAAGCAACACGAGCCTCATTCCTTGCATGGTATAAAGTACTAAGTGTATCCCAAGCATCCTTAGTTGTTGTGCAAGAGCGAATGTGAGGATTAATGGCACATTTGACAGACAAGGCTATCAATGCATGTGCCTGAACATCTCTTCCATCCCAATGAATTTGCTCTATAGTAGGTGCAACAGGAACCGCATCACGAACAGGAACATGAAGAATATCGTCATCTTCAATGCCATCTGCATCACCTTCAACAATTGTGTTTGCAAGTGTAATAGGATGTTTTTCAACACCTTGCACAATATTTCATAGTCCTTTTGCAACCAATACATGATGCATCATATAAGCCCATAATGGGTAATTGGTACCGTCCAACTCATCCTCAACACCAAACATACAGAATACATCATTGGTTTCAGCCATGGCCACTAACTAAAATACCCTGATGCAAAAAATTGATTGTATCTCAAAAATTTGAATAGAACTACCCTCTCAAGTTCTACTAAACCTATAGCAGACTTTGAGATGCCTATACTGGAAAACTGAAACATGTATATATCTTTGGCAAAAAAAGATGAAATAGCTTGCACAAGCATTGAAATAGTGCATTCGAAGGCGGAACAAGATCAGATCATAATTTCGACACCACAATGTGAAGCTATTTTGATGTCCTAATCACCTTGAGCATGCTCATCAAATTTTGTATGATTCTGAGACTGTGATTGGAGGGTTGTCCACAAGGCCATAGATGAAGCGGCAACCTCCTCTCATACCAATTGTTGGAGTTCAAGGTCTGTGGAACCACACAAACAACACACGGAAGAAGAAGAAGAAGCTTGGAGCACAACACACACTACTGAATCTATTAGCACTAGAATGTACAAAAAGATCAATAACCCATTAGGGCAATAGGCATATGTACAATCCAAGGGAAAAAAACTTCCTAATGAGGGAAAAAAGTTCCCCGAAGGTCCTAGTGTGTTCTATTGGAAGTGAGGTAGGCCCTTAGGCTCATGTCACAGGTCCATGGTTCCATAGTTCCAGTCATGTACAACATTAATTCCAGCAATCTTCCATATTGACAAAACATGAACATACCACAACTTAATCATACAGATGATGAGACAAAGATAGAGAAAGAATAGACGTCATGTGTAAGGTGTTACGTAAGCCATCGCTTACTCATAGTATCGTATATACCAATGTTCAATGTACAATGTGGGAGCAAAATTCTCAACCATTCTATGTGATGAGAAATAGATGAATGAGTGAATGTACAATGTAACAAAAATATTCAGATGTGTGGGCAGTAATCTGAATATACATGAGATGTGTGACCTAATAGGTTATAGAAGAGTGAATATGAGTGACTGAAAGAGGAAGGATCAGTGTGAAAATGATAATCAACAAACCCTCATCTGAACTTAGGCTATGGAAGACCCTAAGTCAGATACGTGTGTGAAAAGATCACATACTTATAAAATAGCATAGAATGCTAACAAGATTGTTGCTGGAAATCCTCAAACTCATGTGAACACACCTTCTCAAACATCTCATCAAAATATGCATAAAGCATATATGTATTGTTTCTCTTGTACCTATGCCGAATAGGACTCCTCCTGATATGAACGCCACTGCCTCCATAAACTTCAAGTAGTACCTGTGTGCATAAAGAGAATATGTACCTGAATACTTAACATAAGATATGAATCTTATGTTAATCACCATCTAATGTCTTTGAAGTAGCTCGACATCTTCTTGTAGAAGACAATCTTCAACCTAATATCTTCCTGTAGAAGATAATCTTCAAATACACCATGTAGATGGCACCATCCAATGTCTTTGAAGTAGCCCGACATCCTCTTGTAGAAGACAATCTTCAACCTAATATCTTCCTGTAGAAGATAATCTTCAAATACATCATGTAGATGGTCGATCCTCACCATCAAGCTGCTAATGACCAAGTCTTCTTGCCATGAACAAGAGATAACCTCCTCTCCATGAGCTAGAGTGTGAGCACACCCTTCATCTTCTCCAAGAAGAATCATTAAGAAGAACTCCATAGCTGCTCCTCAACATGCTTCAAGTTAGCACCATGGCTGCCCCATGTGCTAGAAGAAACACTACCTCTATTGAGGTTCAAGCTCTAGAAAGCTTGTGTTGAATACTAGGTGAAGGATGAATACAAGTGAGCCAAGCACTTGTTTATATAGTATTCTTGTTCCCTTGAAAAGCTATAATAAAGCAATCATAAAGCTCCACGATCGCAGCGGAAAATAAAGCAACCACTTCGTCGACGTCTTCGAAATCGTAATCCGAAAAGCATACGTATGATTTTATTGCAAAAGCATACATTAAAATCTAGCTTCCGTGAACGCGCTGGGCGGGGATTGAACCTGCGCGGGCTGGTTAGGAGAAGATTCACTTATCCACATCGTCACCTAGATTTGCTTGTATAAGGATTCTAGGAAGTCCCTATACATGCTGTAAGCGAATGTTGTGACCGCCCATGTTGTTGTCTTCTAGAGATACTAGAAAGAAGTTGTACATATGCTATCAATTGTTGAGTAAAAATGGACCAAGAGGACATTGAAACCATGTTTTCCAACAATCCCCCCTGCAATGTCATATTGGTACAACCTGAACTGAATCTGCAACTATCACAAGCTTCAAGCTTGTACTCTCGCACTTCAGAACTTTCCTTCAAAACTGAATTTGACTTTCCTTCAGAAAACCTGAACTTGCTGAATATGAACCATAATACTTGAGAAAATATGCAAACTAGATATCCAATAGTGTACACATCAAGCAATCACTGCTTGACAACAAATATAGCATGAACTGTCTCTGAACCTGCTATCTCTTGTTTTCAAAAAACCTGAAAACATACACTGGATCCATATATTTGCATTTACCTTCCAAAAAGGTTTCTCAACATACTTCTGATGCGTTATGTAAATACACTAAACAAAATCAGGAACTGAATCCTGGAACCTGTGACTGTGAACTCACAGCTTAGTGCATTATGAACGCTGCTGGTTCATCTCTGACTGTACTCAAGTCAAATCAACTCAACTCAATTGCAATCAACTGAAATATGAGTCAAAAATCTATGATGTCATTGTGTCTTCATCCTTTAAATCCTTCATACCTCTTTCCTTCAGAACTTGGTATAAACATATAGGTGCGCACTTCTGAAATATACCTTTCTGAAATATCAAGTTTCTCTTCAATAGAACTCTGGAACCTTCTCCTGAACAGGAACATCCTAACAGGAACTTTCTCCAAACATTATTTTTCTTCCTTCTTCTTACAAAGCTGGAACATAAAGAGAACTTGACAAAGGAAATATAGGAATGCCTTAAATAGGAATAGCTATAGGTATGACTCTGCATTCTTTTACATATGGCCGAAAATAAGTCTTCATGTTTCATCACCCCCCTGGATGACTTAACGCTAGTATCCAGAATTCTTCAAATATATCAAACTTTATGAAATGTGGAACGTCTTCCTTCATAAATCTGATGTTCAGTGATCAATACCTGTATCTGAAACAAAATCTCTGAACCCTTTTTTTATTAGCACTGCAGTTGCTAATAACTTTCACTGTAGGTCTTCAGCTTCCCATATTGTAGAATAAGGTTAGCTGATAAAACCTTGCTGAAAGCATTTTAGGATTCATACCCTTCTGCACATAACAAGTATTTCTCTCTCTTTGCAACACAAATCTGATAGAATCTGAATCTTTGACTTTATTTCTTCCAACGTTAAGAATCTTCAAAGGATAGACAACTAAATCATAAATACTCAAGATCATACAAGACCATACAAGATCAATGATCTCTCCTGTGTAGAATCTGCTATCATCAAACCTTCAAGATTGAATGTTTGATTTGTTTACCTGAATGTCTCCAAGTGTCCATGCTTCTCAAAAAGTTGTAAAACTTTTCTTCAAACAAAGCCTTTCCAAGAATCTGCAATTCTTACTTGAAACATAAGTGGACAAAAACTTCTCACCTTGAGAACTCCAAAAGCTGCAAGTCGATACTTCATAACTTTCATATTTTACCCGGGTGAAATGTGATAGTACCTGCTTGGTTTTCTTTTGGCTAACTCCACTTCTCAATCAAGTGATAGGATATGATGGAACACCTTTTGGAATACAAACATGTATCCAAAAATCTAGACAATCATAAAAAGTAGATTCTTCAATTGACTGGTACATCAACAAGTCTGAATTTTCTGAAGTTTTCTGAAAATATTGAATATGAGGTAATATTTTCCAAACATAAAACCTCAACCCAAGTCTTCAACATCTGCTACAGAAAACTCTTTTACCTCAAGAGTTAGATAAAGAAGAAATATACTTCTCTGCAACTTGTCATATACCAAGTAGCTCTGTATTGACACTACAAGAATTCTTTGAGGGAACATATAAGCTGCCTGCTCAAAAGCTTCAACATAACTCATACACATATGAGTGCTTTTGTTTCTCTCAATGCAATTCTTTGTCAAATCTACTAAATCATGACCAAGTGTAATGCAAAACAAGAAACTACTTCTTCTTTAAACAAGATGTTCTCGTAGACTTGTCTTTGGATGTAGAGGATAAAATAGGAAAAGTATATGGAAAATATATGAGAAAAGGAAGCCTTACTTTTCTTTTGGAAATGATGGACTTTCTTTTTCTGCATCTTTCTTCCACCTGATGATGTCAACATCTTCAAACTTCTCTTCCATACCTTTTGTTCTCTTCATCTTGAAGTAGCAAACACTCTTGACTTCTTCAATTGAACTTTTCTCTTCCTCTAATGCTAAGAGTAAGAGATAAAACAAACATGGTATATAAATGGAAGTGAATATAGAAACATGTTTTATCATCTCCTCATATCTCTGAATAAAAATTCTGCTTCAAATGTCTGAAACGACTAAATTCACCAATCTTTTGTCTGAATGATGAATTACCCTTCTAGAGATACCTCTCTAGATTACATTTGTACCTTGATATCCAACCAACTTACAACAGAAAATTGGCTGAAAACAAAACTCATCTCATCTCTGCACTTGTCTTCTTAGATGCACTTTCTTGCCATGAAAGAGATCTCTCAAAACTTTCTAGAAAAACCTCTAGATACCTGTTTTGATGTAGCCTTTAACTTTCAAATAATGAAAGTGTATAAAAGCATTCCTTGAAATTCTTCAAATCTCTTCATAACTGCTCTTCTAAGATATGACCTGTAAATGATAATCTGATAGTAGAAAGTGATACCTGTGATTTGATGTTGAACTGATTTCTTCATCTTCTCTAAACCATTGTTCTTCCTTGAATTTGAAGTACTCTTCTCTTCATCAAGTCTGGGTCTTCAAACAATACTTTTGTAAAGTATTTGCATACTCTTCCAAAAATATTCGGCTGCTAACAGATCATCAACTTCGTACTCCACACTGATGAATGTAACTGAAGTGTCTAATTCTCAAATCTCTACTCATCTAGATTAAGTGTGTATGTCAAATGTCAAATGTTAGAAGATGCTTTCAAATCATATGTTGTAAATCTGGAAGTCTAGGAACCTGGGATTATGAATGAGCCTTAATGCATTGATGCCAAAGATCTAAAGTTCTGTAACCAAAACCTTAGTGCTCTGATACCATATGTTGGAAGTGAGGTAGGCCCTTAGGCTCATGTCACAGGTCCATGGTTCCATAGTTCCAATCATGTACAACATTAATTCCAGCAATCTTCCATATTGACAAAACATGAACATACCACAACTTAATCATACAGATGATGAGACAAAGATAGAGAAAAAATAGACGTCATGTGTAAGGTGTTACGTAAGCCATCGCTTACTCATAGTATCGTATATACCAATGTTCAATGTACAATGTGGGAGCAAAATTCTCAACCATTCTATGTGATGAGAAATAGATGAATGAGTGAATGTACAATGTAACAAACATATTCAGATGTGTGGGCAGTAATCTGAATATACATTAGATGTGTGACCTAATAGGTTATAGAAGAGTGAATATGAGTGACTGAAAGAGGAAGGATCAGTGTGAAACTGATAATCAACAAACCCTCATCTGAACTTAGGCTATGGAAGACCCTAAGTCAGATACGTGTGTGAAAAGATCACATACTTATAAAGTAGCATAGAATGCTAACAAGATTGTTGCCGGAAATCCTCTAACTCATGTGAACACATCTTCTCAAACATCTCATCAAAATATGCATAAAGCATATATGTATTGTTTCTCTTGTACCTATGCCGAATAGGACTCCTCCTGATATGAATGCCACTGCCTCCATAAACTTCAAGTAGTACCTGTGTGCATAAAGAGAATATGTACCTGAATACTTAACATAAGATGTGAATCTTATGTTAATCACCATCTAATGTCTTTGAAGTAGCCCGACATCTTCTTGTAGAAGACAATCTTCAAATACATCATGTAGATGGTCGATCCTCACCATCAAGCTGCTAATGACCAAGTCTTCTTGCCATGAACAAGAGATAACCTCCTCTCCATGAGCTAGAGTGTGAGCACACCCTTCATCTTCTCCAAGAAATCATTAAGAAGAACTCCATAGCTGCTCCTCAACATGCTTCAAGTTAGCACCATGGCTGCCCCATGTGCTAGAAGAAACACTACCTCTATTGAGGTCCAAGCTCTAGAAAGCTTGTGTTGAATACTAGGTGAAGGATGAATACAAGTGAGCCAAGCACTTGTTTATATAGTATTCTTGTTCCCTTGAAAAGCTATAATACAGCAATCATAAAGCTCCACGATCGCAGCGGAAAATAAAGCAACCACTTCGTCGACGTCTTCGAAATCGTAATCCGAAAAGCATACGTATGATTTTATTGCAAAAGCATACATTAAAATCTAACTTCCGCGAACGCGCTGGGCGGGGATTGAACCTCCGCGGGATGGTTAGGAGGAGATTCACTTATCCACGCCGTCACCTAGATTTGCTTGTATAAAATGTTAGGAAGTCGCTATACATGCTTTAGCATGTTGTGACCGCCCATGTTGTTGTCTTCTAGAGATACTACAAAGAAGTTGTACATATGCTATCAATTGTTGAGTAAAAATGGACCAAGAGGACATTGAAACCATGTTTTCCAACATGTTCACACACATCACTACCTAAATATATCAAGATTTAAATTCATAAAATCCCCATTCGATAGCAAAGGTAATTTTGTGTTGGTCTTCTGATGTGCTACTTGTTTTTTACTAGAGAAACTCTCAAGAAAACTATATATTTCGTGGAATTCTATTCTACTCAAAAAATGATGTATGATCGATAATGGATGGCTATCCCATATGGTTGCAACATTGGCTAATTCCAAACTGGTGCAGATTTTATTTTCCCATTTTTCTTGGGCACAACCACTATGGAACATACCCATTCAATGTGCTAAGTTTTATAAACAAAATAGCTTTCAAGATTTTGTCTATCTCCTCTTTTATTTTAACCAAATAAATCTTATTGTAGATGTATGAACTTTGTTTAAAGCAGTTTGGATTTGGCAACATGGGGATCCTATTGCACATATATGAGGATAAACAACCTTTGAATCCTTGTGTGATCAGGAGAATACATCCCTATATTGTTGAAACAATTGTTTCAATTGGATCATATTTGTTTATAACACATCACTACCAATGTAAGTGCACTTTTTCCTCATTTTCCTTTATTGTGACTACAACTTTATTTTTCAAATCCTTATTTTTGTATACTTCTCCTTTGGCTGCTTCACACTTTGGATTTTGAGCTACAATCTTTTGTTTTTCAACTTCATATTTTTTGGGATGCGTAAAAGGCTCAAAATCTTCATATCTCCTACCATGTGAGGTAATACTTGCTTATTTAATTGGATTCTCAACTTTGTATAAGTGTGTATGAAAATATCTCTTATATAATCACTCTCTTCAACCTCTTCTAGCAACTCGATTTTTGAGAGAACATTGGTTCCATGATTATGGTATCTAAGTTTTCATTATTTATATCTTCTTTACTTCTTGTATCTGATCTTATTCTTTAATTTCCTCTAATAATGCTACCATTATCAACACATTAATCTCATAGCCTTATTCATCATAATGTTCTATCATCGTCGCTTCATGTCAACTTTTTCTAACACTAGCATCCATCTATGTGGTTCAAATTTTTCATCAAAAAATTTTAAAGGAATGTATGTTGGATCTTGTCTGAACTTATCTTGAACTATACGATTTGTGATATCATTGATTTACCTCTCTCATCTTTTTTTTAGCTTCTTGAAAAACCCATAAATTTGCATCCTCTTCCATCCGAGGTTAAAAATTTGATGATTTATGTGAAGATAAATCATTTGGATCTTGATGCATGATATTTCAATGGAGAGGAGTAAAGTCTTTGTGATCAAATGTATGGAGATTGATTCTACTAATGATTCCTAAGTGTTACAAATATAGAGCATTGCTAACCCAGTCTTACAACAATTTCAATTGTTGCATGAAATTTCTACCTACAATTATCTCACAATTAATAGCTTCATTGATATTGTAGATTGCTAGGGTATAGTCAAATTTCACTCTAGATGGGTTTACTTTCATTCCTAATGATCCACTCCATCTTTCAATATGCCCATTTTCTAGTTTCAATTCTAGATGTGTAGGCCGCATGCACATTTTCTCTTGTTTTCCCATAGGAATTTAGTGGTTCTTGTTGCTCTTGCCCCATTATCTAAAATCGTGGTAGTCATGTGATTGTTGAATGAAATAGGTAGCAATGTATTGCATTCATCTCCTTCATTTTATTCTCCTACCTTGACCATTGAAACTTGTTTCCTGCTCAAACTATCTACTAACTTTTTTATCTTTGAGTTTTTTAACTTGAGCAATGTTTGGGCTCCACAAACTTGGGCATTTGCATCCATAATTCTGGCCTTATGTGCATAAATTCTTCTAAACTCAAGGGAAATGTTACATGTGTGTTCTTTAAAACTCTAGAATAAGTGTACACAATCTATTTTGGCCAATGGAAATCTTGTAGATGTTGCTTTTTATATTATAGATTTAATCTGATGTTCTCAAATGTATTGTTGCAACTCATGCAAGACCATCTACATCATTAGATAATGATGCACTTTCATTTATTAATTATTCTAAAAATTGTGTGACTCTTTTGTCTCATGTCTCTTGCATCGGAGATCCTTGATTGTTATCTTGATCTATTTTCCATTTGATTCTTGTACTTAGTTTCACAAATACTCAAGCCATTCATTCCTCTTCCACTTCAAGGATGGAAAAAATAATTTTGATATCGTTGCCAACCACATCAACAATTTTCTATTTCCCAAGATTTTGTCTCATCTAAGGAATCTAGTATCACTTGATTTTAGCATATTCTTCTATTAGGGAACTATTTTTTATATGTTTTAGAAGGCTTTGAGATTCATGGATGACTATGGCCATGTTAATGGGCTTTATACCATGAGTTTCTATGTTTTCTCCCTAAGTTTCCTAACTTCTTCTACAATTTTATCAAACAATTGTATCAATTTCTCGCACATGCTAAGCCTTGCTTTCTCTAATTGGGCATCAAGATAACAATGATAATACACTTCAATACTCGTACCATTCTTTACTCTAGCCTGCTAATACAAAACCTGTGTTTTGTTCCATAGAGACATTGTTATTCTTTAGCGTTATGGATCTCTCTTTAGAAGGTTATGTGAGTTCATATTGTAACTCCTGCTCTAGGCTATTCATCTTCATTTTCAATTTCTCACTAAAATTTTCTTTTATTTAGCACCAAATAAAGTTTCTTCTCTTCTTTCTATTGTCCATTGATATATCCTAGTCTTCTGATTGCTGTGATGAACCTTTGTCCTAAAATTTCCTTGTTTTCTAGGTCTTTTTGCATGTGCTCTAGTGACCATTTGAAGAGGGACTTACCCTTCATAATCACTAAAATTTCCAATTATTTTCACCATTTGAAGTGGTGTGTGGGATAGGTTATGGTGGTTCTATGACCAATTTTTTATAACATCTTGTTCCGTGAATTCTTGTAGTTTCCTTCAATATTCCAAGTGATGGCTTTGGATAATATCTCAAGAAGTAGTCATGACCACATTGATAGCATAGAAATCTAGAAATAGGTGTATTCTTCATTCATTAACGTCCTGACATAGCTCCCTTTTCAACATACTAAACTCCTACGCTCATCCTATCCATCCAGTTAGGATTTTCACTCATTTTTGCAAGGTAATATGATTGTTTTTGATACCATCTTGCTTCATTATAGCTATCATCTAGGTATTTATATCCATCTTTAGGTAATTGTTATGAATGGACTACCTATGTGTCAACTAATGAAGATTCTACTTGTAATATGGATTTTCAAGATTCTCTTTAGCGTATTTGACTGGCACAATGTTTTGTGGTGGCCATTGATTATTTTAGACATGTCTCAATAGTTCTTTATTTTCCTTGGTAGTATCTAGGAAAATTGTAATAGGAATCTTTGTATGGAACATGTTGTCTTTCTTGGTCCCATATGTATCTTTAAGGGGTTATATCTCATGATACAATGGCCTTTGTTGTGGTTTTCTATTGTAGTAACATTTCTCTATAGTATGGTTTTTTATTTTTTGCTCAATCGCATAAAGTTGCATGGATCTCGTATTCATTGGTTGATACATGGGCTCTAGCTAGGATGATTGTCATCACAAGTTTGACATCTCCTAAATGTCTATGATATCTAAGCATATGGTGCATTTTATTGCTCTTTGGCTTTCTCCATTTGTAGTTTCCTGACTACCAAGTCAACTATTTCTTCTGTTGCAGATTATGAACTATTAAAGGATGTTGAGAGTTCATTTCTCTTTTCTATTGGTGAAATTTTGAGATCCAGAGCTAGATTATCTTCCATTCTATGCACTTTTTTATGCATTCATTTAGTGTGGTTAGTATACAAATGCAGACAAGCTATCTTAGCTTCTCATTTCTAAGGCCATCCAAAAACAAGGAAATCAATTTTTATTTTTTGAATGCCTCTCAAGAACCATGCATTGCTTGTATTATATATCCACAAATCTCATAGATTCTTGACAAGCTTGTTTGAATGTATGGATCAAAGGAGCAAAATCATGCTTTACTCATGCTTGGAAAACTCAGCTATGCATTTTTCCATAAGCATGTATAGGCTCACAAATCTTGTAACAAGCAATCGTTGAAATCCCACAAGTGCAATTCCAACCAAGATCAAGCCAAACATTTCATTTTGCATGAAGAAATCTATAATCTGTTCAGCCCTCAAATTTGGTTACATGATCATATGGATAAGTATGGCTATCTTAGCAATTTTTCATGCACTTTTCCTCCTAAGATGGTAAAGGGTATCCTCCAAGATCTTGAATACATTGACCTAAATAAATTGCTTTATTGGTTGAGGTGCAATGAGCTTAGTTCCCTTAGAGGTGCAATGAGCTTAGTCCCCTTAGAGTTTCTCTTCTCCTAGTGACTTTCTTTATTGGTTGAGGTGCAATGAGCTTAGTCCCCTTAGAGTTTCTCTTCTCCTAGTGGGTAGAAATGAGATTAAGTTGAGAAGCTTGAAGAGGATCTATCCAAGGATAAATCATGATGAACCAATAATAATTCCTGATGATCTAAAAGATATCTTGTACTAGTGATGATCCACAAGAGTAGTTATGTAAGCAATGAGCTCTTGAAACTTGAGATGTAAGGGTGATGATATGGAACAAGTGATTAAGAAAAATAGTGTTGGATATGGTGATTAAATATGGGCAATGAGATTGAGGGGTATTGTGTTTGATTGCTCATAAGTTGAAGGTGCTCTCAGGAATCTAGAGAGCCTATGGTACTTTAAC
>CM035419.1:115572439-115582439 GCA_020310875.1 Ceratopteris richardii | reverse complement strand
ACATTGTACATTGAACATTGGTATATATGATACTATGAGTAAGTGATGGCTTACGTAACACCTTACACATGACGTCTATTCTTTCTCTATCTTTATCTCATCATCTGTATGATTAAGTTGTGGTATGTTCATGTTTTGTCAATATTGAAGAATGCTAGAATTAATGTTGTATATACTGGACCTATGGAACCATGGACCTGTGACATGAGCCTAAGGGCCTACCTCACTTCCAACATTTGGTATCAGAGCTCTAAACATTTGGTATCAGAGCACTAAGGTTTTGGTTACAAAACTTTAGATCTTTGGCATCAATGCATTAAGGCTCATTCATATCTCAGGTTCCCAGAATTCCAGATTTACAACATTTGATTTGAAAGAATCTTCTAATATTTGACATTTGACATACACACTTAATCTAGATGAGTAGAAATTTGAGTATTAGACATTTCAGTTACATGTGTATTCATCAGTGTGGAGTATGAAGTTGATGATCTGTTAGCAGCCGGATATTTTTGGAAGAGTATGCAAATACTTTACAAAAGTATTGTCTGAAGACCCAGACTTGATGAAGAGAAGACTACTTCAAATTCAAGGAAGAACAGTGGTTTAGAGAAGATGAAGAAATCAAATCAACATCAAATCACAGGTATCAGTTTCTACTATCAGATTATCATTTGCAGGTCATGTCTTAGAAGAGCAGTTATGAAGAGATTTGAAGAAATTCAACGAATTCTTTTATACACTTTCATTCTTTGAAAGTTAAAGGCTATATCAAAACAGGTATCTAGAGGTTTTTCTAGAGAGTTTTGAGAGATCTCTTTCATGGCAAGAAAGTTCATCTAAGAAGACAAATGTGAAGATGGGATGAGTTTTTCAGCCAATTTTCTATTGTAAGTGGGTTGGATATCAAGGTACAAATGTATCTAGAGAAGTATCTCTAGAAGGGTAATTCATCATTCAGACAAAAGATTGGTGAATTTAGTCATTTCAGACATTTGAAACAACATTTTGATTAAGAGATATGAGGAGATGATAAAACATGTTTCTAAATTCAACTTCCATTTATATACCATGTTTGTTTTCTCTCTTACTCTTAGCACTAAAGGAAGAGAAAAAGTTCATTTGAAGAAGTCAGGAGTGTTTGCTACTTCAAGATGAAGAGAACAAAAGGTATGGAAGAGAAGTTTGAAGATGTTGTCAT
Organism: Ceratopteris richardii; assembly: GCA_020310875.1. Lineage (NCBI taxonomy): Eukaryota > Viridiplantae > Streptophyta > Polypodiopsida > Polypodiales > Pteridaceae > Ceratopteris > Ceratopteris richardii. The sequence continues at coordinate 115,581,238 of CM035419.1, read as the reverse complement.
CCTCAAGTGGAAGAAAGATGCAGAAGAAGAAAGTCCATCATTTCCAAAAGAAAAGTAAGACTTCCTTTTCTCATATATTTTCCATATACTTTTTCTATTTATCCTCTACACCCAAAGACAAGTCTACGAGAACATCTTGTTTAAAGAAGAAGCAGTTTCTTGTTTTGCATTACACTTGGTCATGATTTAGTAGATTTGACAAAGAATTGCATTGAGAGAAACAAAAGCACTCATATGTGTATGAGTTATGTTGAAGCTTTTAAAGCGGGCAGCTTATATGTTCCCTCAAAGAATTCTTGGAGTGTCAATACAGAGCTACTTGGTATATGCAGAAAAGTATATTTCTTCTTTATCTAACTCTTAAGGTAAAAGAGTTTTTTGTAGCAGATGTTTAAGACTTGGGTTAAGGTTTTATGTTTGGAAAAGGTTACCTCATATTCAGTATTTTCATAAGACTTCAGAAAATTCAAAATCTTGTTGATGTACCAGTCAGTTGAAGAATCTACTTTTTATGATTGTCTAGACTTTTGGATACATTTTTGTATTCAAAAAGGTGTTCCATCAAATCCTATCACTTGATTGAGAAGTCGAGTTAGCCAAAAGAAAACCAAGCAGGTACTGTCACATTTCACCTGGGTAGAATATGAAAGTTATGAAGTATCAACTTGTAGCTTTTGGAGTTCTCAAGGTGAGAAGTTTGTCCACTTATATTTCAAGTAGGAGTTGCAAATTCTTGGAAGGATTTGTTTGAAGAAAAGTTTTACAACTTTTTAAGAAGGATGGACACTTGGAGACATTCAGGTAATAAATCAAACATTCAGTCATGAAGGTTTGATAAGAGCAGATTCAACACAGGAGAGATCATTGATCTTGTATGATCTTATATGATCTTGATTTTTTATGATTCAATTGTCTATCCTTTGTTTGGTAAGGTTCTTAACATTGGAAGAAGTAAGTCAAAGATTCAGATTCTATCAGATTTGTGTTGCAGAGAGATAGAAATACTTGTTATGTTGCAGAAGGTTATGAATCCTATAATGCTTTCAGCAAGGTTTTGTTATGTTAGGATCAGCTAACCTTATTCTACAATATGGAAAGCTGATGACTTACAGTGAAAGCTATTAGCAACTGCAGTGCTAATAAAAAGGGTTCAAAGATTTTGTTTCAGATACAGGTATTGATCACTAAACATCAGATTTATGAAGGAAGATGTTCCAGATTTCATAAAGTCTGATATATTTGAAGAATACTGGATATTAGTGTTAAATCATCCAGGGGGTGATGAAACATGAAGACTTATTTTTAGCCATATGTAAAAGAATGCAGATTCATACTTTCAGGTATCCCTATATTTCCTTTGTCAGGTTCTCTTTATGTTCCAACTTTGAAAGAAGAAGGAAGAAGAAGAATGTTTGGAGAAAGTTCTTGTTAGGATGTTCCTGTTCAGGAGAAGGTTCCAGAGTTCTATTGAAGAGAAGCTTGATATTTCAGAAAGGTATATTTCAGAAGTGCGCACATATATGTTTATACCAAGTTCTGAAGGAAAGAGGTATGAAGGATTTAAAGGATGAAGACATGATGACATCATAGATTTTTTTACTCATATTTCAGTTGATTTCAATTGAGATGAGTTGAGATGACTTGAGTACAGTCAAAGATGAACCAACAGTGTTCATAATACACTAAGCTGTGAGTTGACAGTCACAGGTTCCAGGATTCAGTTCTTGATTTTGTTTAGTGTATTTACATGACGCAGTAGAAGTACATTGAGAAACCTTTTTTGGAAGGTAAATGCAAATATATGGATCCTAGTTTCAGGTTTTTGAAGACAAGAGATAGCAAGTTCAGAGACAGTTCATGCTATATTTGTTGTCAAGCAGTGATTGCTTGATGGAAACACTATTGGATGTCTAGTTTGCATATTTTCTCAGGTATTATGGTTCATATTCAGCAAGTTCAAGTTTTTTGAAGAAAAGTCAAATTCAGTTTTGAAGAAGACTTTTGAAGAACAAGTTCTGAAGTGCGGGAGTACAAGCTTGAAGCTTGTGACAATTTGCAAATTGTGATAGTTTGCAAATGGATGAAGCTTTGATAGTTTGCAGATACAGTTCAGGTTGTACCAATATGACATTGCAGGGGGGATTGTTGGAATCAATATCCTATTGGTTCATTCAATGTTCTTTTAGGTCAAGATACAATATCTTCTTGGTTCATTTTACTCAAGTGGTTCTTGAGAAACCGACGGATGTGTAACAATATGTGTAAATGTTTTGTTTATTGTTTATACAAGCGAACAGCGTTGGCTCTGTGGATAGCATAGAAGTCTCCTAATGTACCCGCCAGGTTCAAATCCCGCGGACGGCATCGCGCAGCGAAGAAGCTTTTTTTTATCATAAGTTTTTGAGATAAAGCAACCAAAACACGATGGCGCGATAAAGAATGGAGATGGATTTTTTAAGTGCTTTTGAGAAGCTTTTCAAGGGACAAAGTTTTACTATATAAGAAGCCATTGGGTTCTCTTCTATTTATCCTTCACCTAGTATTCAACACAAGCTTGGAGCTTGGACCTCAGTAGAGGTGGTGTTTCCTCTACCACATGGGGCAGCCATGGTGCTAACTTGAAGCATGTTGAGGAGCAGCTATGGAGTTCTTCTTGGTGATTCTTCTTGGAGAAGATGAAGGGTGTGCTCACACTCTACCTCATGGAGAGGAGGTTATCTCTTGTTCATGGCAAGAAGACTTGGTCATTAGCAGCTTGAAGGTGAGGATCAGCCATCTACATGGTGTATTTGAAGATTATCTTCTACAAGAAGATATTAGGTTGAAGATTGTCTTCTACAAGAAGATGTCAGGCTACTTCAAAGACATTGGATGGTGCCATCTACATGGTGTATTTGAAGATTATCTTCTACATGAAGATATTGGGTTGAAGATTGTCTTCTACAAGAAGATGTCGGGCTACTTCAAAGACATTGGATGGTGTTTAACATAAGATTCACATCTTATGTTAAGTATTCAGGTACGTATTCTCTTTATGCACACAGGTACTACTTGAATTTTATGGAGATAGTGGCGTTCATATCAGGAGGAGTCCTATTCGGCATAGGTACAAGAGAAACAGTACGTATATGCTTTATGCATATTTTGATGAGATGTTTAAGAAGGTGTGTTCACATGAGTTTGAGGATTTCTAGCAGCAAACTTGTTAGCATTCTATGCTACTTTATAAGTATGTGATCTTTTCACACACGTATCTAACTTAGGGTCTTCCATAGCCTAAGTTCAGATTAGGGTTTGTTGACTATCAGTTTCACACTGATCCTTCCTCTTTCAGTCACTCATATTCACTCTTCTATAACCTATAAGGTCACACATCTCATGTATATTCAGATTACTACCCACACATCTGAATATGTTTGTTACATTGTACATTTCCTCATTCATCTATTTCTCATCACATAGAGTGGTTGAGAGTTTTGCTCCCACATTGTACATTGAACATTGGTATATATGATACTATGAGTAAGTGATGGCTTACGTAACACCTTACACATGACGTCTATTCTTTCTCTATCTTTATCTCATCATCTGTATGATTAAGTTGTGGTATGTTCATGTTTTGTCAATATTGAAGAATGCTAGAATTAATGTTGTATATACTGGACCTATGGAACCATGGACCTGTGACATGAGCCTAAGGGCCTACCTCACTTCCAACAGAGCTTATCCCTTGTTTCATGGAGTGCATTGCCTAACACAATCATTACATCTTGTTTATCTATAACTTCTTGCCGCAACACTTTAATCTCTGCGTCCTGATTGGCGATAATAGTATCCTTTTTTATCAATTGTTCCTACAATCTCTGAACTTGTGTTTGCAGTGAATGAATATCGGTTTTGGCCTTGATGAGTTCTTCCTAGAGAGGTGCTATGTCTGCTTCTAGGATGTCAACTTTGCTTTGAAGCGCATGACAAATAGCTTGTTGTGCATTCTGTAGTTGGAGGGGTAATTGTTGGGATAACTGTAACAGAAACTGACCCATTGACACCAATTGAGTGAACGCAGTAGGGGCGGGAAGAGGAGGTGTAGGCCGCGAGGGTTGGGCAGACTGGAGGTGTGGGGACAAGGGTGGAGAATAGTCAGAAGAAGAAGAGAAATTGGATGAAGCTTCACGGGCTGCTGTCGGAGGCAAGGAGGGAGGAGAAGCAAAGCGGCAAGAAGGGTGATTGGAAGAGGAAGAGGAAGAATAGGCTTTTGGACCAAGACGATGCCTGCTCCTTGCTAGGGCGAAGGCAAAACTTCTGCAATTTTGGTAATCGCAACTTCAGTGATTTTCTGTTGATTTAGCGGGTTTGCCTAATCACCTACTAGTTGAGAGGATGGTTGATGAAAAACAAGTGCAGTGCTAACATCCACTGTGTCCGTCACAACATTATCATCCAATTGTTGTGTTTCATCCCTCCTTTGAGTGTCGACCACATCTTCCATGGTAACATTGGGATCCGGCTGCTTAATAGGAGAAGATTGGTGCAGATGCTACCTATAATGAAGTCGCTGTATCGTGAAAGACTTCAACTTCTTGTGCAGCAGTTGATACCTGCACTTGACTTTGTAAGGGGCTGATGTGGCTACACTTGTGCTGGAAGAATTGGAGAAGATCTGCGTTATCATCCTCAACCTCCATGAAGGATTCTTCTCAAATGAGCGAAGGATGGGGTTGAATGTTCTCCAGTACGAGATCGATAGCAAAAAGAAGAGAGAGTATTTGGGGCAACCGGGTACGTGGTATGTATTGCCTGGAGGCCTGCTTCACAACCGCTTGGCACTCCCAATGGATTCATTTAAAGAAAATTGCTACCCAATTAGCTGATTCATGGGACGTAGCCTCAATCACGGAGTAAAAGATATACCGTAATTGTGTTTCTGTAAGTTAAGAGAAGCAACTAAAAATTGGAGCGTGGTACACTCAGGCTCGGGGTGGTAGAGAATAGTGAATTCATTGGAAGACTGGTGGGGAAATAATTGGTGCATCGTGGCTAAGGGAAGGAGTGGAACCTCTACTCGTCCTTCCTGAGCCAGATGGAACTGCTGCGCAACAGTGTCAATAGTGATCACTGTGTGGGGCTTCAAGCAGGTAATCGGCCAGCAAGTCTCAGTTTGAGGTAGCTCAGCAATCGCTATGATGATAAGGAAACGATCGTGAGTTCTTGCTTGTCTGAGTTGAACTTCCTGCAACACCAAAAAACTCTCGAGGCGTTGTTCATCTAGAGATCGTAAAGCATCCACTCGGAAAGGGAATGATTCTATCGGTAGTAAATTCTGCTCTAATGCCACTCAAAGACTAGGAACCACCAGTTCCATAGGGGCAATCGCCTCCAACCCATATGCCAACTTGAAGGGAGTTGTTCCGGTCGCCACTTTATATGTTGTACGGTAAGCCCATAATACCGCAGGTAGGAATTGATCCTATCTCTCAGGGCAATCCAATGCCAGTTTCCTCAAGATGTTCAACAAAGATTTGTTTGTGCTCTCGACGAGTCCATTCCCTTGTGGGTAGTAGGGGGAACTAAACTTATGCACAATCTGGAAGGTATGAGTAAGCACTTGCATTAATGTGTTAGCAAAGTGCGTACCTTGATCAGTCACAATCTCCAAAGGTAAACCATAGCCTGGAAAAATATCTTTCATCAAACATTTAGCGACTGCAGTAGCTATGGCTGACCATAGAGCCCAAGCTTCGGCCCATCGAGTCGCATAATCCGTGCATGTAAGAATATATATATTACTGGTGAGTGTCGCAAGAGGTGTTATCAGTCCGATAAAATCCAAGACCCATTTCTAAAAGGGTTCGAGAGGTAGAACTGGTTGGAGTGGAAAGTAATGTCTCTGTAAAGGTTGACCCGAATGCTGACACTCATAGCATTGTCACACATACTTGGTCACATCACAGTACATAGTAGGCCACCATAAGCCACTCTGCAAAATCTTCCGGTGGGTCAAGTGAACCACAAAATGACCTCCGACTGGGGCAAAATGAGCCATTGTGATTACTGAAACAGTTTCATGTGGTGGAACACATCTTAGTAGCACTCTCGATTGATCCATATAATATAACTACCCTACAATTAGCCGGAGAAGCAGGAGAGGTCATACTAGGAGAACATCCACTGGTTAGGAAAAGCATCAAAGTGTCATAGTAGAAGGATGTTACTGGCAATTCTTGTTGATCATCCTGTACAATCTCAGTTGCATAGATAACAGGTGTGGTATCATCAACTCCTTCCGAAAGTTCACCGGAATCCAATCGAGATAAAAAATCAGCAAGCATGTGTGCGAACCCTGGTCGATGTCCTACTGATTAATCAAACTCTTGGAGCAACAATACCCATCTTGCTAACCGTCCTCCCAAATGCTATTGGTGAACAAGGTACACCAAGGCTGCATGATTGACATGGAAGGTGAAGCATCCCAGTAAATAATGCCAAAATTTCTTCATCGAATACACTAATCCGAGACATTCATTTTTGGTGACTGAATAATTACGCTCTGTCGGAGCTAGCCTGCGACTCGCATAATACACTGGACATAACCATTTCTCCGTTTGCTGCATCAGCATGCTACCAAGTGCAATGTCGAACGCATACATAAAGACGTGAAATGGGAGTTCCCAATTTAGCGCTTGTAAAATAGGTGCCTGTGTTAACAGTGATTTCAATCGATCAAAAGACAGCTGACATGCTTCAGTCCATTCAAACTGGCACAAAGTACTGGTTATCAATCAATTGAGTGGCGTGGCCAGATGAGCAAGCCATCGCAAATGTCACCCATGCCACCGAATTTGGCCCAAGAAGCACATCACTTCTTTGGGAGTCTTGGGAGTAGGTGCCTCCAGTACCGCCTTCACTTTATCTGGATCAATTGGATCCCCTGTTTTGAGATAATGTGCCCTAGCAATTTTCCGCAAGATACAGAGAATACAGATTTATTGGGGTTTAAGCACAAACGGTATTCTCGACACTTTAAAAAACAACACCGTAAATGATATAGATATGCCGAAGTATCGCTAGATAAGGAGAAGTCATCCAAGTAAACTCTCATGAATGTAGTTAGATAGGGAGAGAAAACTTCCTGCATACAGCGCTAAAACGTACTTGGAGCATTTCGTAGACCAAATCACATCACTGTACATGCATAAACACCCCAATTTGTTATAAATGTTGTCTTTGGAATGTCTTGCTCCGGCATTTGTACTTGGTTATAACCATTATATCCATCCAAAAATGAGTACATCTCACGGCCTACCACATCATCTAGCATTGTGTCCAAAAATGGTAGAGGGAATGGATCAGGTACTGTTGCTGCATTTAATTTTTGGTAGTCCACACATATTCGTAATTGCTTATTCTTCTTAGGGACTATGACATTGGGGGATATCCACTCCACATGCTCGATAGGGACAATAAACCCAACCTTCAGCAATCGATCCAATTCTGCTTTGACTTGGGCCGCATAGTGAGGATTCATTCTATAGCTGGGTTGTTTAATAGGCCGAGCATCTGGTTTCAGCATAACCCGGTGTTGATAGATACACCGATCCAACCCCTTCATATCGCGATAATCCCATGCAAATACATCAGAGAATTCACACAGTAGCTGCAGTAATTTATCTTGGAAGGTCTCTGATAGTCCCACCTTAATCTTTATTGGCCGCGGATTGGCTTCAGCACCTAAGTTGCAGGTAACCAATTGGTCTTCCAGTACGTAGAACTGTCGGGGCATGGCAAAGTTGTCAACTAGCTGAAGCAATTGTTGTAGCATCGTATCATCCAAGGTATGTGCTGCACTTGGTTCTGGTTCATCGGCCAGTGGTACTACCGTACAGGTCGCCGGACTCTAGTTATCTGCAACCGTTTGTAAGTCCACAGTTCCGAGCGCCATCAGATCCTTGCCGCAAAAATGACATTTAGGTGGCAGAGGAGATGCACCTTCACCTGATGGACCCGCATTCCACCGAGTTTGTCCAAAGTTAGTTGACCGTGCTCCTCTATAACTCTTGTATCCTTGGAAGTCATTTGTGGTGGTACGTAGTGACTGGCCGGTTGCCCTTGTTCCTGAATGATAGCATTGACAACCGTTCTACCTTGTACCTTTGCATTATAAGGACAAGTCTCTGTAGTGTGGTCTGTTGTATGGCGAATGGTGCAATACATCTGATTCAGAGCGCATGCTGAGCTGCTATGTTCTGTGTTTTTACATTTAGTATAGTAAATTTGTTTCAGAGGATCCTCATTTGAATGCTTGGACGCCTTCAACCACTCTAAATCTTCAGTGAATCCACCCACTTTATTTTCTAACAGTAAGGCCATAGCGATTATGGCATCCAAGGTCATTCCTCCCACACATCGTATAATCATGATCTGTTTCAATTGGGGATTTAATCCGTTTATGAACCACTCAGTAATGACATCATCTGGTGAATTGGCATGCACTAGTGGTAACTGCCATAAATGAGTATGGGATAGAGTGGCATAATAATTACTGAACTTCATTAACAAAGTTACAAAATACACCAAGATATAGACAGTGCAACACGCTTCAACCTCAGGCGCTCGCCCAGACCAACAGTCCGGCATCAACCCCTATTGTCTTACGCATGCTCCTTTCATTAATCAAAAGGTTTACAACGTTTGTGCTACGCCCTTTCGATGTGCGTGCTACTTTTCACAATTACATTAACAACGGCTCACACTATCTATCTATCTATCTATCTATCTATCTATCTATCTATCTATCTATCT
>CM035419.1:115489939-115564939 GCA_020310875.1 Ceratopteris richardii | reverse complement strand
AAACCTAGCTGAGTGTATGAGGACATGCAATCATGTAATGATCAATGCAAATGAACTACTCAAAGAGTGTAAATGAGGCAAAGACTTATCCAAACAAGCTTCAACTATTGGTCATGGCGAAACGATACTTGGTGCAACAGCCGTCAGTATTTTGGACTTTTCTCCCAGCTCCAAACTCTAAATATAGCAAATAGGATATGCGTTTCGAAGCTCTCGAGAAGACGCATCCAATGGCAATGGTTTCACTCAATTCTGACGCTCCTACTTCAAGTTATGAGCAAAATACTGAGTTGCAGGAATACTTTCCTACACTTCAGCACTTCCTACACTTCGCACACACCTTACCTACAGCAAATATCACTTTCATGGATTGACAACACTCACAAGCACTCTTTCCAAGCAATGCACATGCATACAAGCTCACAAAGAAGAAGATACAGAGTGAAGAAGACACAATTTCGAATTTCTGTGCTCTCTATTCTCACAATGGCAAAAAGTCCTTTACAAAGAGTCACATTTGACTTATATACTAGTGCCCTAAAAATGGTCCTTTCACACAAGAGACCGGCACTTTATTCACTAAAAGACTGATTTCCTACTATCTTACATGGGTAAATCTCTAATCTTCTGTGGGGATGCATCTAGAGGACTCCTCTAGTGCATTTACAACGGGAAATATATTACAAGAATGAGTATGATACAAAAATATGATGTCCAAATCGGAAAAATTTTGGGGCCCGTCTTTTTCTCTGCTTTGTACTTCCTTTAGCTCTGCAACACTCTCCCCCTCTTCTCTCTGTCATCCCTTGACAGGCTTTGCTTCTTGTCATCAGTTTGTTGTCCGCACGCACCCAGTGGTCAGTATTGCCTGATTCTTGATCTTGCATTACGTTTTAGAGGCGCTCTGATTTGTCCTGGTTGCACACATCGAACCTTGTTGTGTTATTCACTTCTTTTCTCTGCACGCAACCTTTGCTCGTTGTTACCTGTTTATAAAACAGGTGTTCAGTTTTGACGGCCTCTTCTTAATTCTTGTTTTACATTCTCTGGGCCATATGCATTCGCCTTGCTTGCCCGCAACCCTTGGAGTTAGACTGACTACCTGATATTCCGCAGTCTAATTCACCTATAGGCTCATTAATTCTGGTTGCCACGCACGCCACCAGTGGAAGGTCTGAGGATGTGGTGCTTCAGTCTTCGATCTGGACCTTCCAGAGATCAAGAGATTGAAGCACCCATGTGGGTTACGTCCTTTCCTTGGTGTGTGTGCCCCTGTAGGGCTCTGTGCAGAGATGGGTGTTGCGCCCATGCGGGACTTCCTGCAGAGATATGTCTTCAGATATTCTTTTTAGTGAAGCTGCTTCTTTCGTTGTCTTCTTCTTTTCTTCTTTTTACTTGACTCTCCCTCAACACATATGTAATTTCTTTAGTCTTCACTTTTTTCTTACGTTCGTCATCTTCATCATCACCATCATCATCCTTACCATCTCCCAACTCCATCTCCACCTTCGTTGAATTTTTAGTTTTTTTTGTCATATTCCTTCCCCACCTCATTTCCCTCCTTTGATTTGTGAGAGAGACAGACAGAGAGGTTGTGTGCATTTAGTTTCTTGTTGTTTGTGAGCTTTTATTGCAGGTTTTGGCTGTATCATCATCTCTAGTAGCTTGTGCAGGTATAGAAGACATACCAAAACCAAGATAGACATCATCTATTGCGCTAGACAATCATCTATCCGAACAAACCAAAATCCATGATAGACACCATCTATCACGACAGGCACTTGTCTATCACAACATACCAAAACCCCTGATAGATGATAGACATTGTCTATCATGACAGACACCCATCTATCCCAACAAAAAAAATCCACGATAGACACCATCTATCACGATAGACACTCATCTATCACGATAGACACCCATCTATCACGATAGACACCCGTCTATCATGACATACCAAAACATATGATAGAAGACACACGATAGACACCCTCTATCATGATTGAGACCCATCTATCACGACAGACTAAAACCCATGATAGACATCATCTGTTGTGGCAGACACCCATTTATCATGACAAACCAAAACCCACGACAGATGGTAGATGATAGACACTATCTATCGTGACAAACACCCATCTATCATGATAGGTAGCCATGCATGACAGAGACCATCTATCATGATAGACACCTGTCTATTGTGATAGACAAATCTATCATAGCAGACACCGTCTATCGCAATAGAAAAATAATTTCGATAAAAATTAAGGTGTTAATTTTTTGAATATTAGGGCTAAAATTTGGCATTTTCCAAGATCTTTTAGCTACACCATTACAAAGGCCTTAGAAAAATACACAAATATCCTGAGAGATCCTATTTGCCTATTTGAACCCGGAGAACCCTCAACTGACATAACTTTTTCATATGAAATTAGATAGAGTAATTTGAAGATGACCCTCAAGTGGGATTAGGAAATGAAGGGAGCTCTAGATAATTTTTTATCAATATAAAGGGGAAAAAAGGGTTTTAAACAATGCCTAAATCAAAATTGTCTGTCAATTAAAGTTAAAGTGTGATCTAAGCTTGGAACTTTTACAAGTCCACCAAGAGTCAATCAAGGATGTCTAGAGCTGGGTGCCAATGTGTGCAAGCTACATTAGGAAAAGTCAAGAACGTTATACATGTAATGTCAATACAAAATGATTAGCCAAGGAATTCAAGGAAAATTATCTCGTATGGTTGTGCATCATTAAAAGATGTCTGAAAAATATTTTGTAGCATCCTAAAATTAATCATTGGAATATACATAACTCTAGGCATACAAGTGCAACCAAGGAGAATCGACTTGAGGTTGGAAGATATCTAAACCCCCTCAGTCAATTTTTAGCATAGCCTAAGTGTGATTAGTAGTTTTGATTGATTAGGGGCATGATAAGAAACTACCCAGTCTGATCTCTAAGGATGGATGCCTATCTTCAATCGAGAAATCTATTTGGATACATATATGAAGATGAAGTCATGCCAACAATAAGAAGCAAAGGAAAACCATCACATGAAGAGCAAGAAAGGCTTACAACTTGGTGTTCAAAGGATGCACTAGCCAGATCCTACATCTTAAACTCAATTTTTTATTTTCCCTTACCTCATGTGAAAAGATGCAAGATCTCAAGAGAGACTTGGAATGCACTTGCTGCCTTCTTCTCTTCAAATATTAGAGTAAGGAAGAACCAGCTATGGATGGACTTCACTACATTGAAGAAAAGCCCCAAGAAAAATGTGAATCAGTGTCACCAAAATGAAGGAGATCTCTGATCAACCAGGAAGTATTGGAGAGGTAATTGAAGAAGAGAAAATCATAAGGCAAATCATCAATGGCATCAAAGCTAATGACAAGTGGGAATCATTTACAACTACCATGGATCTATACATGGACATGCAAGTGCCTGACCTCAATACTCGAATAGGCCAACTCTTCACACATGAAGCAAAGATAAGCAAAAATGGTGAATCCTCAAGAGGTAATCAATCTTCTACCTTATACTCTGAAAAAGCTAAAGCTAAGGATAATTCAAAGTCTAAGAAGAATGAAGATGAAGGTAGCTCTTTTCAAGTCACCTTCATAGATAGAGGAAGAGCTAGAGGAAGAGGCAGAGGAGGAAAGCAAGGCAGGGGGAGAACCCAAACATCTTAACCTTGTAATATTTGTGGTTACTCTAGTCATACTACTGAGGAATGTTACACGAACCCAAGGAATTCCAGAGGAAGAGGATTCAATAGAGGTGGCTATGGATCAAATAGAGGCAGATACAATGGAGGATACAACAACAACTACTACAACAACAATAAAAACCATCAAAATGGATACAGAGGAAGGAAGGATTACAACAACTACATTGATCATCAAAGGCAAGATAACTCACTACTCCTCATGAACCTATCATTGAAGTAGGGTAAGGATGATGACCATGATTTCTATATAGATTCAAGGTGCTCAAATCATGTATTAGGAAATGTAGCATTGCTCTCTGACCTAGAAGATCCCAAGAGCAAACATAAAGTTTTTTGTATGTACCTACAAAAACCAAAAATTTGATAAGTATTGGACAAATTGTAGAGAAAGGATTGCAGGTTAGGTTCACAATACTTGGAGTATATGTGGAAGACACCAAGCACGTTTTTAGGAGGATTGCCAAAGGAGAAAAAATAGGAAGACTCTTCCTCTTTCAAGTGAAGGACACCAAGAACATAGCATTGTTTAGCTATGGATCACAAACACCCTCTGAATTAGAGGTATGGCATAAAAGGCTTGCTCATATTGGTGAAAGGACTTTGAAACAAATTTGCAGGGATCAAAGTGTACTTGGATTTCCCAACATCACAAAACAACATATGATATACAAGTGTGGAGCTTGTCAATTTGGAAAAGCTCATAGACAACCTTTCAACAGGAAAGGCTATATCCATCAGGAGCTATTGGATCTGGTTCCACAGATGTGTGGGGTCCAAGCAAAGAACCTTCTATTTCAAGCTCAAAATATTATGTATCTTTTATTGATGATTGTAGCAGGTGGACAATTATGTACTTTATGAAGTATATGTATACACTCTCAATGAGAGAAGTCATAGGAACATTCTCTTGTAACTCTTGAAAATAACTACCTTGAAAAGTAAGACTCATTTGAGGAAGTCATGCTCTTCATAGGCACGAATCATGAGCCAAAGCTAGGAGAGATTGATTAGCAAAAGATTCCCCAAACTTGAGGTAACGTTTAGGAACAATCCCCCCAAGTTTTGAATTAAGAAACTCCTATATATACACATATATATAGTCACAAGTTAGAGCATACATTTGAGCTACATTCTGAGGAGATTCTGACAAAGCACCCTGCTATTTGTGAAGCACACAATGTGCATCTCCTTTGCAAGCTTCATGCACATTCATATCATGTACCATATGTGCAATATACAATGATTTTCAAGCTACATCTTGGAGTTATTCTCATTTGCTACTTTAGGTTCAAATTCATGTTTTTAGTCAACTTCATTCATTGATTTCTCTATGTATACTTACTCGTTTGATGTGATTCAATTTGGTATAAGTGGTTTTATAAGTCTGCTTGCATCATATCAATTTTCATCATCATTGGTTCATTATTTTGTGAGATACATTCAATTGAAGTCAAGTAGATAATTTGGCAGGCAATCCCTAAAATGTTGGGATGACACCCCTATATTGCTAAACTTATTTCTCTCAGTATGGTTCATCAAAATTCATCAAATTTGTTGCTTTAGATTCAATATATATCTAATTAGAGGTTTGAAAAATATCTCTGGTCACTTTCTAACAAACTGTGAGCTCTAAGTAAATTTCTAGAAAGCATCTCATCCAAAAATAAAGAGTTTTGTTTCATCTCTTTTGTGTCAAGTAGTCTATTTTGATGAATCAATTTGAGATTGATGTTCCAAAGCATTAGGATGGTTCATATGCACCTTTTAAAAGCACAAGGCATCTACTCATCATCCTTGAAGCTATCTTGCCAGGTGTAGAGCAGATTTTTGGAACACCAGGATCATGTTTGGAACGTATCTACCATCTCTTCTCACACCTAAACAATTCTTAGTAATGTGGTTAGTCAAGCCACATATAGCACATGGAGAGGAGCTTTGAGATATCCCATTGCCTTGTCTTCCTCCGTTGCCTCTTCATCTTGAACCTCTACCTCTATCTACAAAGTCTTCTTGAGAGGTACTACCTTCATCCTCAGATTTTTTGCTTTTGCCTTTACCATATTTACTCTTGTTCTTATCTATGTATATGGTAGAGGATTGATTACCTTTTGATTTGTCTCCATTATTCATAAGCTTTGCCTCATGTGTGAAAAATTGTCCCATGAGGGTGTTGAAGTCAAGAACCTACATGTCCATGTATAGGTCCATGGCTGTGGTGAAAGCTTCCCATTAGTCATCTACCTTTATTCCATTGACCACTTGCCTTACTATCTGCTCCTCATCTATGACTTCTCCAATGCTCCCAAGTTGATCTTCTAGGTCCATCTTGGTGACAAAACCAATCACACTTTGCTTGGGCATCTTCTTGTGGTAAATTCCATTGAGAGTTGGTTCTTCCTAACTTTAATGCTTGTTTAGAAGTTGTTCGTAAATGGGAAAATAAGTTGGTACATGTCATAACCTTTGGACCCGCAAATTAAAATGTGAAAAAAAACAAAGATGAAATTGTAAAATCACAAAAATATCAAATATTGGCAAGAAGTATGTACAAACAAGATACAAAGGGTGTATTAGCTTGTTGTGTTGAGGAGGATGAACATAATAGTTGGTTGCAACAAACCCATGATGGATTGCTAGGAAATCACTATTCTAAATAATGAACAATGTAGAGTCTGAAATGTTTAGGAGTGTATTGGCCTAGTATGGACAAAGAAATACATGAGTGGATTAAGAATTGTCTAGTATGCCAGGAGAGACCCCCATTGAAGTATGCTACCCTTTACCACGTGTCGTTAATTCTAGAATGGAGTGCCCCATTGGTAGAATTTATGAGATCGGAACCACTACCCAAGGAGGCTAGTGTAGTAAGAAAACGAAGCATGGAGCAAGAAGCTCAGTTCTACGCATTAGTAGGAGACAACCTATATTGAAGATGCAAAGATGGTTAAGTAAGATTGTGTGTTCACGAATCAGACTATTTGAAAATCTTAGAAACTACACATATGTGAGGAGATGGTTGGATACACTCCAAAAATGAGTTGGTGTTGCACAAATCTTGCTCCACACCTGCCAATGTTACTTTAGATTACCTTATTAGACACCTTTAGCTTCTCAAATATGCATTTGGAGCCATAATGTGCTTTGGAGCATCATCTTCAAATAGTCGCATCAAAACAGACTACCTTCAAGTTTGAAGAGTTGTGAAAACTTGTTATTTATGGATTGTAACTTGCTCAATATTTCATTCAGTGCTCACTCACTGATTACAACCGACCCAAGAGCTTTTAACCACATCTAATTGGATGCCTAAGCTTGCTATAGGAAGTTATTTCACTAATTTAGGATGAGTATATTCTGAGAAATAATCTTAAGAAGTTAGGGGTGTAATCTCGATATTTTAGGAGGATGACAGACAACATACATAGGTAGATTGTAATGAACATATCTCCTAGATATCTAAACCAAATGATGTTAAATTTGATATCATAGAACTAGAAGGTCTAAGCTACATGTACCAAGTTGAGTCACAGTAAAAGATTAAGTATACGCAGAGAACTCCTCAAAACAAACTCATTGAAATTGAGAGTTTAGCAACAGGTAATAGTGAACATGAGATAGTTGTATAATCTAAAACAAATGTGTATATTGATTGTATGATACAAAGAAAATGATGTAGGCTTACTCATACATGTGTGGGCTAAGTGTGCCCACAATCTTGAACCTCAATGTTTCCTTGTTTTGCTCTCTCTTTTTTCGCGACTAAAAGTCATGAACTTTTATAGATGAGTTCAAATTTGAATTTTGAATCTGCCATCTAAAAGTGATCCTATCTTTTAAGGTCCTTATTAATTTGATTCCAACCACTTGGTTGTTGTGAATTACAATTTGTAGAGATACAAGATTTTCTCAAGCTTTGCCTTTTACATTTATCTTGAGTTAAACTCAAGATATTTACAAGAGGTGTTCAGATGTGACTTATGAACGTTCATGCTCAAGATATGAAGTAAACCTTTGATCTTTTGGTCAAGCATCATGGCTTGTCAAATGTACAAACAGCTCCCCCTCAAGCCTAAGATGCTTGATCCTTCAATCCATAGGTATCTCTTGCATTCCAATCATTGATTTGAACCTGTTGAGTTTGCTTCCATCAAGTGCTTTGGTCATCATATATGCACATTGCATCTGTGTAGACACATAAGACAATTGTATCTCTTTGCTTGATATTTTTTCTCTAACAAAGTGATAATGGACTTTTATATGCTTAGTCCTAGCATGAAAGATAGGATTATCAACTAAATTCAAAGTTCAGTTGAAGAGAGTGCTACTGTAGGTTGTTTCTTGGAAGACCAAGAAATGAGCTTTGTACCTGCAAAGGATAAATATCCAGATGTGCTTCTTCTATCATCTTTTGATCCTGCCCAATATGCATCAGTGAATAGCTTTACACTTAAATCAGATGTATAAGGATAATACAATCCTTCATTCATAGTTCCCTTCAGATATTTCAATATCCTTTTTACTGCATCCATGTGAGGTTTTCTAGGAGTGTGCATAAATTGGCTAAGCACACTTACTCCATAGCAAATATCTACCCTAGTTAGGGTTGCATAATTCAAGCTTCCAACTAAGCTTTGGTAGCTTGTAAATATCTTCAATGGGTTCCCCTTCATGAGCACTTAACTTGTGATTGACCTCCATGGGAGTACTTGCAACCTTAGCATCCTGCATCTTGAACTTTGCAATTACATCTCTGACATACTTCCCTTGGGTAAGGAAAATCCCTTTATCTGTATAGACAACTTCCAATCCAAGAAAATAAGTGAGCAATCCTAGGTCACTTATCTTGAATTCTTCCTTCATTTGGGATTTGATCTTCTTCATTCCATCTCCATCATTACCTGTAAGAATAATATCATCTACATACACACATAGATATATAACTTCAGAGTTTCTCTTCTTGGTGAAGAGTGAAGAATCAGCCTTGCTTATCTTGAATCCTTTGTCCTGCAAAAATGTAACCAATCTATGATTCCAAGCTCTAGGGGCTTGTTTGAGACCATAGAGAGCTTTCTTGAGTTTGCACACATACTCAGATGTACATCATCAACAAATCCAGGAGGTTGTCCCATGTTCACCTCCTCTGAAATCCAACCATTTAAAAATGCATTTTTTACATCTAATTGATAGATGTTCCAATTCCTTGAAGCAGTTATGCTTATGAGAACTCTGATTGTTGGCATCTTTGCCATGGGAGAGAAGGTCTCCTCATAATCAACCCCTTGGGTCTGAGCAAACACTTTAGCCACAAGTCTTGCTTTGTACCTGTTCATTGATCCATCAAAATTCTTTTTTACCTTATAGATCCATCCGGATCCAATGATCTTCATGGATTGGTTCTTGGGAACTAGGTCCCAAGTTTGATTTTCTTGAAGTGCTTGTATCTCTTTCTCCATTGCTTGCTTCTATTCAGATTTCTTGTTTGCTTATTCAAAGGTTGATGGTTCTTTTGAATTGATTTAGATTGAGTGTTTAGTGACTAGAGAGGTGTCATATCCATACCTTTTTGGCTTCTTCTTTTCCCTAGTTGATCTCCTTATTGTTTGTTGAGAGGATTCTGTAATATCCCTCAAGTCTTGCTTCTTCTCTTTACCTTTGTTGCTCCATACTTTGAAGTTCCTCCTTGGTGTTTTCTGATCATCACCAAAATCACTTGAATCTTCACATTGTTGACTATTTACCTTCTAAATTGTAGGAAAGTCTTCTTCTAGGTCATAAGGTAGCTTGACTTTTCTGCAATCATCTTCAAACCACGAGTTGTTTTCATCAAAGAGAACATCTCTGCTAACAATAAAACCTTTAGTACTTGGATTATACAACTTGTACCCTTTTTTATTAAGATCATAACCTATGAACACACATTTCTCTGCCTTGGGATCCATTTTACCTCTAATCTATGATGGAACATGTGCATAAGCTATGCACCCAAAAATTCTGCAATGATCTAGGCTAGGCCTTCTTCCATCCCAAGCTTCATATGGTGTCATCCCATCCAATGCTTTAGATGGGAGTCTGTTAATAAGATAAGTGGATGTAGATACAACCTCTGCCCATAGGTAGTTGGGAAATTTCTTCTCATTGATCATGGACCTTGCTGCCTCCACAATGATCCTATTCCTCCTTTCTGCTACTCCATTTTGTTATGGAGTATATCTAGTGGTAATTTCTCTTTTGATGCCTCTATCTTGGAGATATGCATCAAACTCATGGGAGAATTATTCTCCCCCTCCATCTGACCTTAGCCTCTTTAATGTTTTCCCTGTTTGGTTTTCAACAAGAGCAAGATATTTTTTGAAACAATTGAATACTTCATCCTTGTGCTTCATAAAATAAAGTATGGTCCATCTGCTACAATCATCGATGAATGATACATAATACCTGGATCTTGAAATTGAAGGGTCTTTGCTAGGTCCCCAAACATCTGTGTGTACTAGCTCCAATAGATCACCATGAATGTAACCTTTCTTCGTAAATGGTTGTCTATGAGACTTCCCAAATTGACATGAGCTACATTTGTATATCATATGTTGCTTGGATATATTTGGCAATCCAAGCACACTTTGATCCATACATATTTGCTTTAGACTTCTTTCTCCTATGTGAGCTAATCTTTTGTGCCACATTTCTAATTCTGATAAGGTTTGTCCTCCATAATTGAAAAGTGCTATATTTCTAGTATCTTTTACTTCAAATGTAAAGAGTCTACCTGCCTTTTCTCCTTCGGCTATCTTCTTGAATCCTTGTTGAGGATCTTCAACAAATGCTCCATTTCTTGTAAACCTTACCTGCAAGCCTTTTTCTACAGTTTGTCCAACACTTATCAAGTTCTTGGTTATGGTAGGTACATATCATACCTTACTGAGTAGATTCATGTTTCCATCTGAGGTCTTCACATTCCCAATCTTTTCAACGGAGTGCCTTGTATCATCTCTTGTATGAACCTCATCATTGTTCCTTGGATCCTCCAAGTCAGATAGTAATGCCACATTTCTTGCTACATGATTTGAGCAACCAGAATCTATATAAAACACATGCTCATCTACTTTACCTTGCCTCATGGTCATGTTCATTAACAAAAGTGAGTCTTCTTGTGCTTGTTCTTCAATATAATTGTTGTAGTCTCTTCTTCCTCTATAGCCTCCTTGGTTATTGTAGTTGTTGTAGTTGTTGTTATAGTTGTTGAATTTTTTGATCTTCCTCTTCCATAGCTTCCTCTCTTGAAGCCTCTTCCTCTCTGATTTCTAGGGTTCTTGAAACAATTCTCAGTTGTGTGGTTAGTCAATCCACATATGGCACATGGAGAGGTGCTTTGGAATCTCCCCCTACCTTGTCT
Source organism: Ceratopteris richardii (assembly GCA_020310875.1). Taxonomy (NCBI): domain Eukaryota; kingdom Viridiplantae; phylum Streptophyta; class Polypodiopsida; order Polypodiales; family Pteridaceae; genus Ceratopteris; species Ceratopteris richardii. Next base: position 115,553,819 of record CM035419.1, on the reverse strand, counting down.
ACCTCCTCTGCCTCTTCCTCTTGTACCTCTACCTCTTCCTACAAAGTTAGCTTGGGAGGTACTAGCTTCATCATCAGATTTCTTGTCATTGTTCTTCACAAGCTTGGCTTCATGAGTAAACAATTGTCCTATTAGAGTATTGAAGTCAGGTACATGCATGTCCATGTAGAGATCCATTGCAGTAGTGAATGCTTCCCACTTGTCATCTGCTTTGATTCCATTGATCACTTGTGCCACAATTCGCTCCTCATCAATGACTTCTCCAATGATTCCAAGTTGATCAGCTAAATCCTTCATTTTAGTGACATAATCAGTCACATTCTGTTTGGGCATCTTTTTGAGTGTTGTGAAATCCATCCACAGTTGATTCTTTCTTGCTCTAGTGCCTGAAGAAAAGAATGCTTCAAGTGCATTCCAAGTTTCTTGTGATGTCTTAAAATTCCTAATATGTGGGGGTAAAAATCAGAAACTGAGTTGAGAAGGTATGACCTGGCCAATGCATCCTTTGAGAACCATGTTGATAACCTTTATTGTTCTTCTTGAGTGGGTTGCCCTTTGCTTCTAAGTATTGGCATTGACTCATCTCCAGATATGTAACCATAAAGATTTCTACCTTGTAGATATGCTTCCATTCTAATAGACCAAGCAGAGTAATTACCTCGATCCAATTTGTCAATTGATGATGGGAATCCATCTCCCATGTTGAGTTGATGATTGCTCTGATACCACTCTGAGGAGATGGTTGGATACACTCCAGAAATGAGTTGGTGCTGCACAAATCTTGCTCCACACCTGCCAATGTTACTTCAGATTACCTTAATAGACACCTTTAGCTTCTCAAATATGCATTTGGAGCCATAATGTGGTTTGGAGCATCATCTTCAAAGAGTTGCATCAAAACAGACTACCTCCAAGTTTGAAGAGTTGTGAAAACTTGCTATTTATGGATTGTTACCTACTCAATATTTCATTCAGTGCTCACTCACTCATTACAATTTGTTGGAGTTAGACATCTACGAAAGCACGCGAACAGCACAAGGAAGAAGAAGAAGCTTGGACCAAAACACACAATATTGAATGTGTTACTAGAGAATGTACAAATATAAGTAGCCCATTAGGGCAATAGGCATATATACAAGCCGGGGGAAAAAAACCTCCTAAAGAGGGAAAAAAGTGCCCCGGTGGTCCTAGAGTGTTCACACACATCACTACCTAAATATATCAACAAATACCCCTTGGGAGTGATGCGGTGAACAAGTAGCTGGCACTCATGTATAAGGAAGTGCCAACCTATGTGGAAATCACTCCACAAAAGGAAGTAAGCCCAAAGCTTTGCGAAAAGCTTCAAACTTCTCCCTAGGCGGAGCCTTCGTGAAAAGGTCTGCAATGTTCTCCTGCATGGGCACATATGCCAAGCTGATTTCCCCAGCAGAGAACCTCTCCCTGACATAGTGATAATGCACCTCAATGTGCTTAGTGCGAGCATGGAACACAGGGTTCCTCGCAACTGCCAATGCGCTCTGACTGTCAGTGAAGATGGTGGTGGCAGAAGACTGACCAACACCCAAATCAACCATAAGGCTTTTGAGCCACACACACTCAACAGTAGCTGTGAAAGCTACCCTATACTCAGCCTCACAACTGGAAGTGGCCACAGTAGGCTACTTTTTGCTCAACCAAGATATATATGAGCTACCAAGCATGAAGCAAAAGCAACTAGTGGACACACGAGTGTCATAGCAACCAGCCAATCAGAGTCAGAAAAAGCATGCAAATCTGGCGGTAGTGATCCCCCCTTGGGATAAAACAACCCAAGTAGCCGAGTACCACTCAAGTAGCGAAAGACGCGCTTAACCGCCTGCCAATGCTTCACTCTTGGGCAATGCATAAACCTGCTCATTTGTGAGATAGCAAATTGAATATCTGGCCGAGTAATGCATAAGTAAATCAAGCATCCAACAGCCTGCTGATAGAGAACAGCATCAAATGCATCTCCCGCATCATGAAGACTCAATCGTAAACATGTCTCCATAGGAGTGGCAATAGGCTTACAGTCTTCAAGGCCAAAACGCTGCAATAATGTGTCGATATATTTCGTCTGACACAAAGCCATTCCACCATCAACTTGCATAAACTGAATGCCCAAATAGTGATGCAAATGCCCCAAATCAGACATCTCAAATGAGGCATGAAAATCAGCCTTAAAATCAGCAATATGCTTCTCAATAGGAACAATGAGCAGCATGTCATCAACATAGACAACAATGATCAGAAGCACATCATTAGCACGCTTAACATATAAGGTGCTTTCAGTTGGATTGTTCTCAAAACCATGTGCAATTGGATAGGCATGTATCTTCTCATACCAAGCACATGGTCCTTGCTTTAAACCATATAGTGCCTTCTTTAACCTGCACACCTGGTTTTCATGCCCTTTCTGCACAAAGCCACTGTTGGAGACCTCTTAATCTCCAAAGGTTTGATCTATACTGACTTAAGAACACTTCTATGTCAGTTTGTAGCTCAAGCGTAAGCACCACCTCCTTTACTTGTCAATCCGCGGAGACGTGAGGACCGATATGAATACCACGAGCAAGTGAAGGCACAAGTGCGTGAGTGAAAGCACACAAACATGCACACACATACACACACGCGCGCACAAAGTAAGATCAAAGAGAGGAACAATGGAAAGCTTAGATTGCAAAAGAGTTCTCTTACCAAAGTTCTATTCTCTAACAAGCTAACCCCAAAAATGAGCTCTCTAGCTCTTTTTATAGTTTTTTGACTAGTTTTGGCCCTGTCCAGACCTAGTGTCCGGCTTAGTTAAAAATTAGGTTCCAGGGCTTATTTGAGGGCTCAAACAAAGTCTAAAAATTATGAAAATTGGTACAATGGTACTTCTAATACTCCTCAAGCTCGAGGACTCCTCGGCTTGAACAAAATGGAGTTACAAAAAATAGATAATGGTATTTACAATGGTTTTTAGTGATGAAAATCACTATTTTTGTAGGGGATTCTTCTGAAATTTTGACATACACTTCTTGGAGCTCCCTACTTGCTCCCTTTCCTTGTGTGTCCACCTTTTGATGTGCTTCCATGCTTTGTCCTTGACTTTGAGCTTCAACACTCCCCCCCCTCTCGAGTCTGTCGTCCCTGACAGACCCTTGTTGGAAGGGATGTTCCATGTAGTGCTTTGAGAGGTGGTGTCCATCCGTTGTATGAGCTGGTTCCTTGGATTCTAGCAAGAATGTGTCGTTGTGAGCTTTCAAAACTGCAAGTTGCTCAAAAGAGGTTGTCAAGAGTGATTTGGAGCAACTACTGGCTTCAATTTGCTTCCGAGATATGGATGTTGTTCCCATAACGTCCGCTAGCTCTTCCAAAGATGATGTTGAGAGCAGTCATGCCAACTACTCATAACCCATAATGAATGATGGGTAAGTGTGTTCGTGCCTGGGTTGAAAAAAGTATGTGCCTTGTGCACGGCCTTGTAATGTAGCCCTACGCATGCTTACTTGGAAAATGCATTGGAAGAAGCATGGTGCAAAAATTGCGGGTCTTGAGCTAAGTGCTCAAGGGTATGCTGACGAAGAGGTTTCCTAAACTATCATGGTTATGGTGTTTCCAGAGTAAAGATACTTACCATGGAGAAGGTTGATGGATGTTTGTCTCTTCGTGTTGTACACTCGGCCTTTGGGATGGAACATTGTTGATGAATGTCCATGTTGATTGTCCACTGATGAGATCTTTTGAGTGGTGGATCCCCTCTCCTCTTTTCAAAGCAACATTTGTCAAATACTGAGAATTGAATTTCTTTATATTCCTTGGCAAGCAACATCGGGTAACTACACCAAGCTGAGTTTCACATATTCTCTTTAGCTCACCATATGCAGGAGTCTTCTCCTCTAGAACTACCCTTTGCAGATATCTCCTTGGATGCTCTGGTACATGAAGTAGTTAAGCATCACTCAAGTTGCGGACCTTCAAGCTCTTCATTCCTACCATGGTAAGAGAAAATCATAGTTGTAGATGCCATGTTCATGCCAAATGCTTGTCATCTACCAGATAAGGCAGCAATAATCTCACTGCTGGCCGAGACACACTTCTATCCAAATTGATAAATGCCTAGTAATCAACAGTTCCACCTTCAACTAAGCATGACTCATTCATGTTTCATAAGCCAAACCTGGGAACAAGCTCTCTCCCGCTTTTCTTTCTCCCCTCTTTTTTTTTTTTTTTTTTGAGGAAAAGGATATCACAAAACAAGAACACAAAAGTTAGTATCAATAGAAATATTTGACATATGTCACTGTGCTCTTGTGCGTGGGATTCTCAAGTGTGTCTATGCACGGCCGTGTAATGTGGCCCTATATTAATGCATACTTTGGAAATGCATGACCTGAATGGTGCAAAAGACAGGGTTGTGCAAGGAGCACATGGTTGTTGCTCGTTCGAGGCTTTCGATGTTATTTGTGGAGGTTGATGCCGACCTTGGTGGAGGTATCCATTGAGTCTCGAACTGATGTAATCCTCCTTATTGGAGTCCATTTTAGAACATCATTTGGCACTGTAGAGGTCACTTCAGGCGTCTTTCTCTTTGGATGCTTTCTGAACTGTGGTATCCAGTGTGGTTGACGCTTTGGTTCGGTGGAGGCTACTTGCACTTTTGGCTTCCAAACCCATATCCTTTTTGCATGCCTTCCTACTAATATTGAAGAGCTGATTTGATCTTCCTTTGGTCTCTGTACGTGGTTCTTACCCTTTTCTCTTTTTGGCTTCTTTGTTGAAACCTTTTGCATGTGGGAGAACAAAGGTTGTTGTGGATGTAGGAGCTTCTTAGGTACCCACATCTGTAATTGCCCTTGTTGAGCTGCAGCTAACTTCTTAGGCACCCAAACTTGTTGGATACCTTGTGATTGAGCTTGTCTGAGCTGCTTCCTTCGTCTTCTGGCCTGGTTGGTTTGCATGGATGGAATTTGTGGGGGCAAGGTTGGTGGTTGCTCTCCTTTGCGTACCCATATCTGCTTCATGCTCGGAACTGCTTTTTTATCGAATGGTGTCTTTCTATTTGATGTAGAAGTTGTCGTGAACGGTTGTGTTTGCTTGTGTGGTGGACTCACTACTGTGGCTACTTGATTCTTTGGAGAAGAAGAAAGATCCACCCGCCTTCGAACCTGGTCTTCCACGATTGACTCCTTCTGCATCATAGAGCATTTGACACATACAACATCTTCTTTCATATGATTAGTCTTGGAAGAACTAAGAGAGTGTGTGGTGCCATGATTTAGGAGCATGCAGTTCTCTAATTCTAATGTAATGCATTGTTCATGTACCCAAACTTGAAGAATTTGACTTCTTAGGTTTAAGTTAACTGCATGGTCATAGATCCAATCTTGACCCAAGACAAGTGGTTCTGTAAGGTTCTCATCTTGACATACTAGCGCTTTGACTTTCATTGGAACATCTTGAAGGTAGATGGGAAGTTCCACCTCGCCCAAACAAGGGGTTTCCACACCTCCCAATCCTATGAGATAAGCTTCTATGGGATTGATGTTCAACTGCAAGTCTTGGCAGTAGGAAAGTCTAACTGCACTACTTGCTGCACCTGAGTCAATCAATGCTTTCACCGTCCTTGCACCCTTCCCTTGTCCTATCTCTATGGTCACAAAGGGTCTTCGGTCAATGACCTGAGAAGTTGCTATGCCTGACTTTTGACACATATCCATGTGATATTTTGGGGCTTTTGAGTTGACTTCTAGGCCTAATCGCCTTAACTTATTTCGCCTAATACGCTCTCTGGCCTCTACCTGTGCTTCTTCTCTCACTCTTAACTCTTCATCTTTTCGCTTCTTAGCAGTGTTGAGTCTCATTAGCATATCCTCAGTAAGAGGTTCTTGATATAGCTTGACTCTACAGCCACTAATATAGTTTGGCAAGATATCTCCTTCTAGAGTGGCCAACTGAACTGCACCACTAGTGGAAATTCTATTAATGATCATGGGTCCGTATCCTCTTTTTTCCAACTTACGGGCATGTTGTTTTAGTGTGTATACCAACACTAGATCTCCCTCTTTCAATCCCTTATCCTTGATGTGTGCATCAAAGTATGCCTTTTGCCTCTTCTTTGCAGCGTAGATGCCTGCTGCTGCTCGTAGCCTCGTCTCACCCAAGCGTTCGAGATCAAAGATCCTAGAGGACAATTCATGCCCATTCCACTCATACTCTTGTGCTACTTTTAAGGCAGGGATTAAGAAATCTAATGGTAGCACAGCATTCTATCCGAAGACCATCTGAAATGGGGTGGCGTTGAGTACCATTTTGTAGGCAACTCGATAAGCCCAAACAGCATGATGAAGTTGTTTGTCCCAATCAGAGCGTTTATTATTTACCAGTTTTGTCGATACGTTACAGAGGATCTTATTGGTACTCTCGGCTTGTCCGTTAGCTTGTGGGTGATAGGGGGCAGATTTCTTATGTATCACCAAGAATTCTTGGAGAAGATTTTCAATGACTTCATTCAAGAAGTGTGTGCCTCTTTCGCTCACCAACTCTATTGGTAGTCCATATCTCGTGAACACATTCTCGAATAAGAACTTAGCCGTAGTCTGAGCATCATTCTTTGTTGTGGCTTTGACTTCTACCCACTTTGTAAGGTAATCTGTGGCTACAATGATGTACTCTACATGGGAGTTTCTAGCTGGGGGGTTAATAGGACCTATGAAGTCTATGCCCCACTTCGAAAATGCACGTCCTCCCATCATTGGCCTCAAGGGCATCTCGTCTTTTCTAACTGGATATTGTGCACGTTGGCATGTGTCACATTTCTTCACATAGGTATGTGCATCCATATGAAGAGTGGGCCACCAAAGTCCTGAGAATAGAATGGTCTTGATCACTCGGTCAGGACCAAAATGTCCACCTGCAACACCGCTGTGTGCACTTTCTAAGACTTTCAAATAATCTGATTCGTGAACGCACAGTCTTAAGTAACCATCTTTGCCTCTTCGGTATAGGTTGTCTCCTACTAGGGCATAGCCTTGAGCCTCTTGCTCCATGCTTCTTCTTCTTGCTAGACTAGCCTCTTTGGGTAATCTTCCCGATCTCATAAACTCTACCAATGGAGCACTCCAATCTGGAATTAATGACACTTGATAAAGGGTCGCATGCTCCACTGGGGGTCTCTCTCTGCACCTTGGACAATTCTTAATCCACTCATGTATTTCTTTGTCCATGCTAGGCCAATACACTCCTAAACGCTTTAGATTCTGCAATGTTCGTTGTTTAGAATAGTGATTTCCTAGCATTCCTTCATGGGCTTGTTGCAACCAACTACTATGTTCATCATCCTCCACACAACAAGCTAATACACCCTCAGTATCTTGTTTGTACATGCTTCCTGCTAATATGTGATATTTTTGTGATTTTACAATTTCTTCTTGTGATGTTTTCACATTCTTATTTGCAGGGCCAAAGATTAGGACTGGTACCAACTTATTTGCCCATTTAGGAACAAATTCTAAATTGAACAGATAAGCATCGGGTAATTCGTCAGACACTCCTTGCGGTGACTCTCCTGAAGTGATGCGAGAAAGGTGATCTGCCCGAAGGTGGGTTCTCCCTTTCCTGACAACAACTTCAAAGTCATATTCCATTAGTAAGAGGAACCATCTTACTAAGCGTCCAGTATTGCAAGGTTTATTGACCAAATATAACAAAGCTTGATGATCAGTGAAAAACTTGAACTTGTTGGCCAATAAATAGTGTCTAAACTTCTTCACAGCATATACCATGCCTAAGCCCTCTCGCTCAGTTGTGGTATAGTTCTGTTCAGCTGTAGTGAGCTGTCTACTAGCATATGCTATGGGCAAATCTAAGTTTCCTTCACTTGTGGGTTGTGCTAGCACACATCCTATGGCATGATTGGATGCATCCACATGGACATGGAATGGTTTATTCCAATCAGGAGTGGTGAGTATTGGTGCCGTGCACAAACGTTTCTTCAGTTCGTTGAAAGAATTCTCGCATTCGTCGTTCCACTCAAAATTAGACAACAAGGCATAAAGGGGTCTAGCTATGATCGCGTACATGTGGATAAACCTACGGTAGTATCCACAATGGCCCATACAGGCTTGTACCTCTTTAATATTCCTTGGCCTTGGTAGCTCCGCTATGGCTCGTACCTTATCTTCATCTGTTGAGATTCCATTCTTAGAAACAATATGACCTAAGATTTTACCTTGACGCACCATAAACACACTTTTCTGGGTTCAGACACACTCGATATTCTCTACACTTGTTGAAGATTTGTCTGAGCTCAGGGATGTGAAACCTTCTTTCTTGGGAATGAGCACATAAATCATCCACATACACTTCTAAGCTCTTTCGCAAGAACTCTTTGAAGACATGACACATGAGCCTTTGGAATGTTGCAGGTGCATTGGTGAGCCCAAATGGCATCACACGAAATGCAAAGATTCCCCACTCTGTAGCAAAAGCTGTTTTGTGTTGATCTTCTGGGGCAATGGCTACTTGATTGTAACCTGAAAATCCATCAAGGAAGCTATAAACTTCCTTGCCTGCAACACGCTCCAATAGGTGTTCTGTGATTGGAAGTGGATAACTATCTCTAATCGTAGCGGCATTAACTTTTTTAAGGTTAATACACACTCGCAACTTCCCGTTCTTCTTGGGTACCACAACAATGGGGGACACCCATTCGGTATGCTCAATCTCATAGATGAATCCAGCTTCAATCAACCTATCAATTTCTTCTTTTATTTTGGCTGCATAGGTATCATTATATGTGTAGGGCTTCTGTTTGGTGGGCTTAGCATCAGCAGTCATGGGGATAGTATGAGAGCAAATTCTTGGATCTACCCCTTTCAAGTCTCTATAGTGCCATGCAAACACATCCCTATATTCCCTTAATAGAGCTATGAGCTCCATTTCTTCTCTTGCACTTAGGTCATCTCCTATATATGTGCATCTCTCTTCGTTCTCTTCAATGGTCACTACAATCTTCTTGGTCTTTTCTTTATTATCATATGATTCTCCTATGATGGCCTCTCTCTTAGGCATTCGTACCAAAATTTTGCGGTCGTCAACTTCATATTTCTTGAAGTTTTTTGGTACTTCAAACAATGATTCCTCCTCTTCTTGTTTCACTGCTTTTCTTTTCTTTTTCTTTTGACTACTCTCACTTTCATCCTTTGAGTTTACTGTTTTAATACTTGTGAGAGGTTCTTCTTCTTTCTGGGTGAACACTCCTATATCTTCTAGATAGTGCTGCTCTGAGTTAAAGCAACTATCCATCACAGTAGACTCCAGATCATCGTCATTCTCTTCTTCTTCTATGACATCACTAGGGTCACATTCTTCTAGCAAGGGTTGACACATGAAAACTGAGATATCATAACCCTCCTCATCACAATGAGGTGTCCATTGTTCCTCATTGACAGCAATGTCCATGGTGGCTAAGATTTCTGGCCAGCCATGAGGCTCAAACTCCTCATCTGGAAAGATCATCGGTGTGTAGGCTGGGTGTCTAACTGGTCTATCTCCTAGCGAAGTTCCTTCTTCTCTTGCCTTTAAACATTTTTCCTCTTCCTTTGCGACCTTGCACATCCACAAATGAGTATCTTCATGCAGCCATGATGGATCAGGTGAACTTTCAGAATGCACAGAGATGGAATCTTCTTTTGCTTTGTGGATAGAATTCCACTGTAGGGGTGGTACATCTCTGAAGGTGTAATCCTTCAAATTGACCTTGGTGGTGACCCCTAAGTGCTGTAAGTACAAGGAGTTAGTTCCCCAATCCTGTACTATTTGCAATTGTCGTAGGAAGGGTCTTCCTAGGATCATCTCATAGACATTATTTTTCTCAAAGTCACATATAGCAAATGTGTGCTCAAACTCTACACCATAAGTGGTTAGAGTGATCCCTTCTAGCAATCCTAGAGGTCTTTCAAAATGACCATCAGCCATTTGAAGCTTCATTCTAGTTGGTCTTAATGTGGGCTTGCCCCATTGCTTCCACAAGGAGGTGGTCGCAATAGCAACACCAGCACCTGAATCTATGATTGCTTTGGTTGTGTAACCTTGGTAGGTGATTGGAAGATAAGTATTACCTTCTTCACCCTCACACATGTCCCCTATTTTGTCTAGAGGTATCTCTGGTACCCTTTGCTTGGAGCCTGCTTTTGGCATGTTGGAATCAAGTTCTGGAACCTGATCCTTCACATGATTCCAAAGCTCAGGTTTTGCTTTGAGCAGCTCTTCTACAGTGAGATGACACTGAACCTTAGTGTTCTTCACGACGTCCGTGTTCCTTGGAACCACTGAGTCTTCATTTCTTACTAGTATTGTGGGAGCTCTAATCTGGAGAGATTCAGATTCCCATGGGCCTGGAAATTGAGGCAGTTCTTCTAAGGTATTAGATTCAAAATCTAACCTTTCGTCTTCTTGTTGTTCTGCTTCATCTCCGTAAATAGATGGAATGTCTTGGGGAAATTGATCATGAAGATCATCAATCTCAGGAATAGGAGGGGAATTACCCTTCTCCTTGGCCCATTTCTCTTCTTGTATTTCCCGCAAGAACTCTTGAGAGTACTGTTGAATTGAAGGAGGTATTCCAACATCTGTGGAATTAGGAACATAAGCTCCCATTGGTGGTGAGCTTCCTCTTTCAATAACTGGTTGAGCCTGTGGAGGTAAAGAGACTTGTGGTTTGTTTACCTACTGCTCTAATCTTTCTAGTAACCCTTGGAAATGCAAATCTGGTTTGACAGAGTTTGTCTGATTGAACTTTTGACTAGTCTCAAGTATAGCTTGAGCTTGTTCTACCATTTTCATGCACATTTTCATTCGTTCAATCTCTAAATCCGCTCTAGGGTAACTCTTGTCTAGATTTGCAGCTGTAGGCCCTTCTTGAAGTCGAGCCTCGTAGGCTTTGAACATCATGTCCAAGCCTTCTGGGGTTGGATCTGCAAGAACAGACCCTGGTTTGTGGTCTATTTACAATGGGTGGTGGGGTGGGATGAGGTGGAGTGGATGGAGTTTCGGCATGCGAGGGGCTTTGAGATGCAATGTCTTCTATTTTTGTTTTCGCTTCTTTTAAGCTTTCTTCTAGTTCCGATAACTTTTTATTCCACTTGCGATTGGCGTTCTCTCTGGTATCCTTCCATGTTCTTGTTTTCCTCTTACTAGGCTCTCCCGATTCACTCGACTCTGATTGTTCTACTGGTTTGTCCTGTTTTAAGGCTTGTGCTCTAGTGACAGCTTGTATAGGAGCCACATTGCTACTACTTGAACTTGAATCTGCCACTAAGCCTACCACATTAATGGGTGTAATCTTGGGTGCACTGGAGGGGTTTCTTGGACAATCTCTGGGGAGATGGTCTTTGCCGCAATCAGGACAAAAAGCCTGTATTGTGATAGCCTGTCCTTGACTCGGAGATGGTGGGTGGGGACAGTCACGAATGAAATGGTCACCTTGACATCTGAAACAAGATCCTCTAGGGGCTTGTGGTCTCATTTGTCTCAACTCGAGCCTAGGGTTAGGATTTTTGTACATGACATTGGAGTATTCTGGCTCCCAATTTTGCTCCATAGGTGGTACCTCATATTGATACGAGTAAATCTCACTATGTTCAGGTGACTCTGTGTAATAAGCATGTGGACTACCTTCATGGGAGTAGTCTGAACAATGAGCATGAGAGTCATTATCTGGTATCAATGGGGTTAGTGGCACCAATGCTCTATTTGGATTTTCTTCTCCCACAGCATATTTGACTGGAATCACGTTGGCAGGCGCTGGTGGTTGGTTTCCCAAGACTGGTTGTGGCCTATATGGTGCCTGATTTTTCTGTTGTGGTCTATAATATGGCTGTTGGTATTGGTTCTGATACCTACCTTGTGGGTAAGGTTGCTGATAATTTTGTCTAACAGCCTGCCTATTGTAGGGACAATCTTGAGCCGTATGGTTTGTGTACTTCCTTTCAATAGTACAATAGGGAGCATTCCTTTCCCTAATATTTTGGTTTTGCGTTGGGCATACGTTAGCCATGTGGTCGCCCCCACAAGTATAACATCGATTCACTAGAGTGACTCTCTGTGTTTGTTTATTTTGGACTCCCAGCTTCTTGGCAACTTGCTCAGCTATCTCTTCTATTTCTGTGGAGATCTTTGAAGTATGACTAGTAGAACTATCCGAATCTTTGTAGAGTTTGGACAATCCTAACTCCTCACCCAAGTTATCTTCTATGTCGATGCACGTCCGCACGCACTCTTCTATGGATCTAGGCTCTTTCAAGTACACATATGATCTTAATTTTGTGCTCAGTAAGCCATCTAAGAACAAAGCCACTTGTTTAGCTGGTGTGGGTAACTCTGGAGTAGGGCATCTTTCTAGGTACTGTCTGAACCTTCTACCTGCTAGTCGCACTGTTTCTTGGGGTGTCTGCTTGAAACTGTGGATCAGGGACGATGTGTTATGCCTGATACCACTCTTAGAAAATTCTACAATGAATTCGTCTAGCAGTTGACCTATATCGCGATAGTTGCAACTACTCAGTGGTTGAAACCAAGCCAAGGCAGTGCCCTTAAGAGTCAAACCAAATGCCTCGTACTGGGTGAACAAGTCCTCAACCTGTTCAGCTCTTAACACTTGTTTGAACTCGGCCACATGATCATAAGGATCTCCTGACCCGTCAAAATAATTCTTCATTGCCTTGATCACTTGAGTGGGTCTAAGGGTTCTTGGGTGCTCTCGGGGTCTAGGCAATGGAAAATCATGTTCATCTCTTTGTTGCCTATGTGCTTGATGTCTCTCTCTTTCAGGTCTTTCATTTTCAAATCCTGATCTATTCCTGCCTACGGTGTGTGCAAAACTTACCTCAGGTCTCTCTCTAGCTCTTTCTCTCTGAGCTTCATGAGCGTGGGATGATCCTACTCCTTGGAGGCCATGGGAAACATTGGATCTTGGTGGGGGGGAAATCAATTCATTCTTCCAAGTATATGCATGTCTATCATTTTCTGTTACCAAGAATATCTTCTTTGATGTGTTATCCAGGTAGACAACTTTGCCTGGTATCTCAGGATCTTTGAATTCATAGATGATAACTATGCCCAATTGGCTAGGTTGATCTGGCTTGAATCTCCAAAAGGCTTCCTCTGTTTCTCTATTCAAAAATAGTTCTATGCTTTTGTTGTCTTGAGGGATCCAGTCCGGAGTGATCACTCAGGTCAAAACTGACTTACCTCTAGGAGTCTGGGGTCCTTGTCCTACATTTCCTTGTTCTAGGTCTCCTATTTCATTCTCAGGAATGACATTTCCAAACTCATCCGTCCTATCTGGTAGGTTGGTGACCACATACATGGTTCCTTCCTTATCAATGTATGAACCCTCTTTGAACTTGACCACCGGGTGTTCAAGTCCAAAGGATTGATCTGGATTTTTGAGTTGGACCACTGATCGCCTCAGACCATCCTCATAGATGCGAGCACCTAATTGGTTGGTCCGAATATATTCCAACTGTGTCTTATAGGGACCTTCTGGTGTTTGTAGATGGGCAGTCCCTGAGCCACCTGCAGGTTTTCCCATGCTAAAAGACATTTCTGAATCACTTGTGTCTGAACTTAGTAAAAGATGACCACTTAGTTGTTGTGCCCAAGACTTGGATGTATGGTTGACACTAGCCTCAGAAGATCTAATGCTTTGTTTATCCTTGCCTAAGTGTCTACCAGATCTCAGGTTCATAAGCTTTAGTCAAGAGTCCAAATTTTCCCTTTGGTATGGTTCAAAATTCTTTGGAGCCCCCTTGGTTTCCTAGTCCCACTTGATGCCCAACTTCAAATTATCCTATCTGAAAATCAACGCATTATTCTTATAAAAAACAGTTGAGGTCATGTAGGATTCGAAACGAGCTTTCCAACGAGATATAGAGCTCAAAAAATGGACTTTGGATGAAAAAGTTATGTCAAATCAGGCTCATGGGGTCAAAACAGGCAAACAGGACCTTTTGAAAAAATCGCGATTTTGTACCTTGAGAATCGTGTTCACAAAATCGTGTTTTCACAAAATCGTGTTTTGAAAATCGCGATTTTGAGTAGAAAATCGTGTTTTGAAAATCGCGATTTTGATCACAAAATCGTGGTTCTGAAAATCGCGATTTTGATCACAAAATCGTGTTTCTGAAAATCGCGATGTTGATCACAAAATCGTGTTTCTGAAAATCGCGTTTTTTGACATGAAAATCGCGATGTTGAGCACAGAATCGTGTTTTTGAAAATCGCGATTTTGAGCACAGAATCGTGTTTTTTGACATGAAAATCGCGATGTTGAGCACAGAATCGTGTTTTTGAAAATCGCGATTTTGACTCAGAGAATCGTGTTTTAGAGAATCGTGTTTTTTGACATGAAAATCGCGATGTTGAGCACAGAATCGTGTTTTCAAAAATCGCGATTTTGACTCAGAGAATCGTGATTCACAAAATCGTGTTTTTTGCTGAAAATCGTGATTTGTGAGAATCGCGATTTTGAGCCCGCTGAAAATCGTATTTTCTCAGAATCGTGTTTTTGGCATGAAAATCGCGATGTTGAGCACAAAATCGTGTTTTTAGAAAATCGCGATTTTGAGCAAAAAAATCGTGATTACACAGAATCGCCTTTTTTTCACAAAATCGTGTTTTTTACTGAAAATCGTGATTTTTTTAGAATTGCGATTTTGAGTAGGGAATCGTGTTTTCTCAAAATCGTGTTTTTTGACTGAAAATCGTGATTTGTGAGAATCGCGATTTTGAGCACAATCACAGAATCGTGATTCTGAGAATGACCACAGAATCGTGATTTTTTCAGCCAACTTTTAGGCGGGAAAACAGAAAATCATGATTTTTCAAAAAATTTTGAATTTTCACAGAATCGTGTTTTTTGGCGGGAAATTCAAATTTCTGAGCGCCGGCTATGGCGAGCTCCGTATGAGCAGAAAATCATGAAAAAAACACAGCGCTTGCTCTCCCTTGCTTCTCCTAACTCCTTCCCACACAATAATGCATGAAAAATGGTATGAAGATGGTGAAAATGCACTAAAAAACAAGAATTTTCTATGAAGAAGAAGATGGAAGAAGGTGGAGATGATGATGATGATGAAGATGAAGAGGAAAAAACAGAAAATGAACTGAAATGACAGTTTTTTTACCTTCCAACGTCGCAAATCTACAATCTTACCATCACAACGCTCGTCCTCGAAGCTCTTTCCCCGGCAACGGCGCCAAAATTTGGTGTAGCTCAAGCGTAAGCACCACCTCCTTTACTTGTCAATCCGCGGAGACGTGAGGACCGGTATGAAGACCACGAGCAAGTGAAGGCACAAGTGCGTGAGTGAAAGCACACAAACATGCACACACATACACACACACGCGCACAAAGTAAGATCAAAGAGATGAACAATGGAAAGCTTAGATTGCAAAAGAGTTCTCTTACCAAAGTTCTATTCTCTAACAAGCTAACCCCAAAAATGAGCTCTCTAGCTCTTTTTATAGTTTTTTGACTAGTTTTGGCCCTGTCCAGACCTAGTGTCCGGCCTAGTTAAAAATTAGGTTCCAAGGCTTATTTGAGGGCTCAAACGAAGTCTAAAATATATGAAAATTGGTACGATGGTACTTCTAATACTCCTCAAGCTCGAGGACTCCTCGGCTTGAACAAAATGGAGTTACAAAAAATAGATAATGGTATTTACAATGGTTTTTAGTGATGAAAATCACTATTTTTGTAGGGGATTCTTCTGAAATTTTGACATACACTTCTTGGAGCTCCCTACTTGCTCCCTTTCCTTGTGTTTCCACCTTTTGATGCGCTTCCATGCTTTGTCCTTGACTTTGAGCTTCAACACAGTTATAAACCAAACTTTACACAAATATTGTTCTTCTTTACCAAAACTTCCATTAACACTTCTCTGAGTGAAGAAGTGTCTACTTCAGAAAGTCTGCTTCAGAAATCAACTTCATTACCTGCACATAACTTCAAATTTTTTCAAGTAAATGATGCACAAGTATTCGCAATACCTTTGCGCAATCATACTAATCATTAGTTCTCAAAACTAATCACCAAAAGTTTAATTTGATCCTTAAGATCAAAGATATGTCATAACTGTCTTCCAGAGGTAGCGCCTTTGACATGGTCAACTTATTAAGTTGATTTCTCACAGCACAAAACCCGTTTTGCTAAATGCTTTTAGCCATAGCTTCCTTATCTCCTAACTTAGATTTTAAGTGCTCACTCATCAAAAACTTTACAGTATACACTGAGATCTAAACAAAACACTGAGACGGAAAAGTGCGCTACTCTCAGACTTCAATTTTCACTTTCACATACAAATGTTCCTATTGATCATTCTCACAGTAGGAGAGGAATTAGATCATGAAACTCTGAACATAGCTTCATTAGCTTCTCAATTAGATGTGTACAAAAGGAATCTTGATCCACATGATCAGACAGAGAGCACTCAGAGAAAAAACCCGTCGCTATTTTCTGGGAAAAAACTCTCTCCACATCTCTAAGACATTTGTCATCTACAAATGACTCTCACATACATTTCTTATCATCATTAACTTATATATACATGATTTTAGACTCATCCCGCGTCTATGATATTACTCCTTATCATCCTAAAGATTTAGCTCTATTCAGATTACAAGGATTTCCACTTATATGTACATATGTGTACAAGCTATCATTCTGAAATCTCCTTCACTTTCTCAAGTGTCTTCTTTCACTTCATTCTGACCACAAGCCTTCTCAAGATCTTTATAATCACTAATTTGTGATTGATTTGTTCCAACAGCTCCCCCTCAATCACTAATTGTGATTATTCCATTCTTCTTCACTCCTGCCATCTCTTTGAATCTCTGTAGCTTAGGTCCATCCAAGCTCTTTGTCATCATATCTGCCACTTGTTCTTTTGTTGGAGTATACATCACTTCAATCTCTTTATCAAGTACCTTTTCCCTCAAGAAATGATACTGAATCTCTATATGCTTAGTCCTGGCATGAAAAACAGGGTTAGCTGCCAAATACAAAGAACTCATATTATCTCCAAAAATAATTGGAGTACTATGATCAGTTTCAAAACTCTTCATCAAGGTCTTCAACCATATCACTTCCTTTGCAGCTTCTACCATTCCTTTATACTCAGCTTCTGTGGATGATAAAGCAATTGTATGTTGCTTCTTTGAACACCAAGAAACTAATTTATCTCCAATATAACAGAGATACCCGTGAGTAGACCTTCTATCATCTGAGTCACCTGCCCAATCTGCATCACTAAACACTTTAATTCTTGTGTCAAAAGTGAATCCATAATACAAACCTTCACTTAGGGTTCCTTTGATATATCTGAGTACCCTTTGAGCTGCAATCCAATGAGTCTTCTTTGGACAATGCATAAATTGTGACAACACACCTACTGCATATGATAAATCTGGCCTTGTCAAGGTAGCATAGATTAAACTACCTACCAAACTCTGATATTTCTTCATATCATTGAACTCTTCACCTCCATACCTGCTTAATTTATGATTTACCTCCAATGGTGTAGTTGAAGTCTTGCAATCTTCCATGTTAAACTTGACTAGAAGATTCTTCAAATACCTCTCTTGTGAAACATATACTCCATGTTGAGTATATACAATCTGCATTCCTAGGAAATAAGATAAGTTTCCCAAATCACTTATCTTAAACTCCTTCTCTATTTGCCTTTTAAGTTCATTGATTCCTTGAGCATCTGTTCCTATGACAATAATATCATCAACATAAATGCACATGTAAATGTATCCATTTTCACTTGCCTTCACTAGCAAGCTACTATCTGCCTTTGATGCTTGAAATCCACATTCATTCAAGAACTTGACAAGTCTGTAATTCCAAGCTCTTGGGGCCTGCTTCAACCCATACAAAGCTCTCTTGAGCTTACACACATAATCTGATCCAATTGAATCCATAAAACCTTCTGGTTGCTCCATGTATACTTCATCTGCAATGTATCCATTTAGAAATGCATTTTTCACATCTAATTGTGATAGCTTCCATCCTTTATAAGCAGCAATAGCAATCAATGTTCTAATTGTAGACATTTTAGCAACAGGACTAAAGGTTTCATCATAATCTACCCCATAAGTTTGGGCATAACCTTTGACCACAAGTCTAGCCTTGTATCTAGACACCTTACCATCTGCAAACCTTTTTGTTTTATATACCCACTTACATCCAATGACTTTCTGATTCTTTGGTCTTGGTACTAATTCCCAAGTTTCATTTTCAAGTAGAGCATCATACTCTTCCTACATTGCCTTCTCCCAATTCTGTTTACCTTTGGCTTCTTCATAAGTGATTGGATCTTCTTCTGTCTTCACAATGTAAGCATAATCTTTTGTTGTTAGAAAAGATGTATCATAACTATACCTTATAGGCTCTTTCCTTTCCCTTGAAGATCTTCTGATTTCTGCACTTCTCGAAGTTTCAGCCTCATTTGATTCTGGATCAAATCTTGGCCCATCTTCTACATGATCCTGCAATCTACTTTTAGAGTCAACATCATCAATACTTTCTTCATACACTTTTACTTTTGCCTTTCCTTTTCTTTGTATCTCTTCAACACCTGCATAATCAATTGTTGATCCTGTATACCATGTATTTTGCTCATCAAATGTCACATCTTTGATAACAAGAAATTGCTTTGTGGATGGACTCCACAACCTGTAACCCATCTGTCTATCATCATAACCAATGAACACATACTTTTCTGCCTTGGGTTCTAGCTTATGTCTTAATTGTGAAGGAACATAAGCATATGCTACACATCCAAATACTTTACAATGATCAAGAGTAGGTTTCTTACCCCACCATGCTTCATAAGGGGTTCCTCCATCCAAAGCTTTACAAGGTAACCTATTCACAAGGTATGTTGCACTATTAATGGTTTCTGCCCATAAGTAATTTGGACAATTCTTTTCCTTCATCATTGCTCTTGCAAATTCTACAAGAGTCCTATTTCTCCTTTCTGCTACTCCATTCTGTTGAGGAGAGTACCTGCAAGTTACTTCTCTTTTTATACCTGCATTCCACAAATAATCATCAAACTCTTTAGAGAAATACTCTCCCCCTCCATCTGACCTTAACCTCTTAAGCTTTTGCCCTGTGATCCTTTCTGCATAGGCATGATAATGTTTGAATGTCTTGAAAACTTTTGATTTATCCTTGATTACATATAAAGTAATCCATCTGGTTGCATCATCAACAAACAACACATAATATCTGGATCCATTTATGCTATAGTCCCTTGAGGGACCCCATACATCTGTATGAACCAATTCAAGCATATTTGAATGCTTGTACCCTGATTTAGTGTAAGAACCTTTATGTGCTTTACCTAATTGACAAGCTTCACACTTGTACACCATATGTTGCCCTTCAACATTTGGCAATCCAAGCACCACCTGATTCTTTGACATTTCCTTTATAGCTCTCTCATTGAAATGACCTAGCCTTTTATGCCATAGGTCTAATTCAGACACCTTTTGACTTCCATAAGTAAACAATGCATGTCCCACATTACCTTGAACTTTGAGAGTGAACAATCTTCCTTCCTTTTTTCCTGTAATTATGTTTCTATATCCCTGATTTGGATCTTGCACATAAACACCATCATTTGTGAATCTTACCTCATATCCTTTCTCCACAATTTGCCCTACACTTATCAAATTTTTAGGAATAGTAGGAACATAAAGTACCTTACTCAAAAGTGTACTTCCACTCTTTGTCTTCACTGATCCAATGCTCTCCACTTTATGTTTGGTATTGTCACCTGTTTGAACTATATGTCCATTCACCTTTGCTTCCATATCAGTCATCAAGGATAGATTCCCACTCAGATGATTGCTACATCCTGAGTCAATATAAAACACTCTTTGATCTTCTCCCACTGATTCATGAGCTGCATTCAAGATAAGAGTCATATCATCCTTCTGATCTGATGCATAATTATAATAATTGTTGTTGTAGGACTGAGATTGGAAGTTCCTTCCACCTCCTTTAGCATATGATGTCCTACCACCTCTTCCTCTGAAGTTGCCTCTTTGGTTTCTGCCTCCTCTACCTCTTTGATTGACATTCTGATTATTGCTTCCTCCATTTTGATTGTTATACCAACAATCATTTGCCAAATGATTGGTTCTCCCACAAATCCAACAAGCTTTAGCATTATCTTTGTTCTTACCTCCTCTTCCTTTACCTCTGAAATTCATCTTTCCTTTTGTGAAGTTAGCTTGACTTGAAGTCCCTTCATCATCAGTCGATTGCTCTCCCTTGCCATTCTTTTTCTTGTCCTTGGAGTACATAGCTTGACTTGCACTTCTATCATTGTCTCCTTTAATGTCCTGCTCAAAAGTTAGCATGTGTCCTAGCAATTGATTAAGATCAGGAGTAAAGTGATCAAGTGACAACTCTATGGACAATATGAAAGGCTTCCACTTCTCATCTCCTCTCAGACCTGTAAGTATTTGTCTTACCAACTTATCCTCTTCAATGTCTTCATCCACTGCTCCCAAGCTATGTGCAATATCCTTCATCCTTGCCACATAATCAGAAATTGATTGTGAGCTCTTCTTCTTGAAGGTTGTAAACTCAGCCCATAGTGAGGACTTCCTTGACTTGGTTGTATTTTTGGAAATGCTCTTCCAAAGCATTCCAAACATCTGCTGCACTTTCCAATCCTCTAATGTGAGGTAGAAGATAATCATTTACAGCCATGTAAATGATACTCCTTGCTTGAGCATCCTTTCTCATCCAAGTCTTCAAAACTGCAAGTTCTTCCCTAGTTGGAATACTAGGATCTGCAAATTCAGGCTTTTCTTCATCTCCTGTAATGAATGCCATCAAATATTTACTCATGAGGTGTGCCTCCATCCTCATGGACCAAGCTGGATAGTTCTCCCTATCTAGCTTATCAATCTGCAAGCTTTCTCCCATCCTTGACCTTCTGTATCTGCAATTACTATGGTTTATGAGGATAAAGTGTACCTTTGATATGAGCTTTGTCCTTCTTGATTCTTTTCGAACTCGTGCTTTGAACTTCTGCAGTTTATCTTCAATAATTTGTCCTTGTCCTCCTTTGATTTGAAAGAACTCCAATATCTGCACCAATCGGAACTTCAATTGTCTTTTCTTCTCTTGTATTGCACCTTCAGCTCTGATACCACTGTTGGAGACCTCTTAATCTCCAAAGGTTTGATCTATACTGACTTAAGAACACTTCTATGTCAGTTATAAACCAAACTTTACACAAATATTGTTCTTCTTTACCAAAACTTCCATTAACACTTCTCTGAGTGAAGAAGTGTCTACTTCAGAAAGTCTGCTTCAGAAATCAACTTCATTACCTGCACATAACTTCAAATTTTTTCAAGTAAATGATGCACAAGTATTCGCAATACCTTTGCGCAATCATACTAATCATTAGTTCTCAAAACTAATCACCAAAAGTTTAATTTGATCCTTAAGATCAAAGATATGTCATAACTGTCTTCCAGAGGTAGCGCCTTTGACATGGTCAACTTATTAAGTTGATTTCTCACAGCACAAAACCCGTTTTGCTAAATGCTTTTAGCCATAGCTTCCTTATCTCCTAACTTAGATTTTAAGTGCTCACTCATCAAAAACTTTACAGTATACACTGAGATCTAAGCAAAACACTGAGATGGAAAAGTGCGCTACTCTCAGACTTCAGTTTTCACTTTCACATACAAATGTTCCTATTGATCATTCTCACAGTAGGAGAGGAATTAGATCATGAAACTCTGAACATAGCTTCATTAGCTTCTCAATTAGATGTGTACAAAAGGAATCTTGATCCACATGATCAGACAGAGAGCACTCAGAGAAAAAACCCGTCGCTATTTTCTAGGAAAAAACTCTCTACACATCTCTAAGACATTTGTCATCTACAAATGACTCTCACATACATTTCTTATCATCATTAACTTATATATACATGATTTTAGACTCATCCCACGTCTATGATATTACTCCTTATCATCCTAAAGATTTAGCTCTATTCAGATTACAAGGATTTCCACTTATATGTACATATGTGTACAAGCTATCATTCTGAAATCTCCTTCACTTTCTCAAGTGTCTTCTTTCACTTCATTCTGACCATAAGCATTCTTCAAGATCTTTATAATCACTAATTTGTGATTGATTTGTTCCAACAGCCACAGGGCTAAAAAACATACACTTCTTCATGCAAGTCACCATTCAAAAATGCAGTTTTAATGTCCAACTGATGTACATTCCAACCATGATGGGCTGCAAGTGCACAAATGCTCCGAACAGTAGTCATACGGCATGTAGGTGCAAAGGTCTCATCAAAATCAATGCCTCTTTCCTGTGCATAACCCTTTGCAACAAGCCTAGCTTTATACCTGTCAATTGTACCATCAGGTTTATGCTTCAACTTGTATACCCACTTAGTGCTAATGGCCTTCTTGCCAGGAGGCAAGTCACATAAAGACCAAGTACCATTCTTCATCATTGCATCATATTCAGATTGCATAGCAGCCATCTAATTTTCTGAATTTTGTGCTTCATCAAACGAAACAGGCTCATTCTCATCACAGAGACTAGATGCAGCCATAGCATAGCAATCTGATGCAAAGGAGGCACTATGAGAGCCTGAATGAGTACGATATGACAGAGGTGCATCTAATTTGCTGTCACGCAAAGTCTGCACCAGCCATTTTGGCATAGTTCTTTCCTGCTCAATATCAGCTCTCTCATCAATAAGTGCATCATGTACATCTGCATCAAAAATGGGATTATCTGCATCATCACATGAAACCTGCAAAGGCTAAGAAGTTGCCTCATTAGGACCAGCACTAGACTGTCCACCTGTAAAAAGAGGCAGCAGAGTATCATACATGTCTTTGGAGCTAACAGATGTCTCCTTAGTACATGAAAGCAATGGCTGAATAGCATCTTCCACAAAAAAAACATCACGGCTAACCAAAATGCGTTTAGTCTGTGGATGATACAGGCGATAGCCTTTACTTTCAAAACTGTATCCAACAAAAATACATTTTACTACTTTATCATCCAATTTTCTACGATGTTGTTCAGGCACTAATGCATATGCCAAACAACCAAAAACACGCAGATGAGAAATAGATGGCTTGCAGTCATGCCAAGCCTCATATGGAGTGATAGACTGCAGCGCTTTGGTGGGACACCTGTTCAGTACATATGCTGCACACATGACAGCCTCAAGCCAAAAACTATGTGATAAAGCCTGACTCTTGACCATACACCTCGCCATCTCCATGAGTGACCTGTTCTTTCGTTCAGCAACTCCATTTTGTTGAGGTGTATACGGCACTGTACACTGGTGTTTTATACCACGTGCAGCCAAAAATGCATTAAAATCAGAAGACATATATTCCCCCCCCCTCGATCAGAACGGAGGGTGCCCATTTTACATGTTGACAGATTTTCAACCAAAACCAAAAATTTTTTGAAGCACATGAACACTTCGGACTTTGCCTTCAATGGATATACCCATGCATGCCTGGAAAAATCATCGATGAAAGTCATGAAGTAAAAATAATTCCCAAAAGAAGGTGTCTTCATAGGACCACAGACATCACTATGTACAAGTTGCAATTTTTGAGTAGCCCGAACTGAACCATCTTTTGGAAAGGACGAGTGCTGCATTTTGCCCAAAACATAGCCTTCACAAACATGTTTTCCACGTGCCTCAAGTTTGGGCAAAGAGGACACCATTTCAAATTTCTGCAGGCGTAGCAAACTAGCAAAATTTAGATGACCAAAGCGTGCATGCCAAAGCTTTGTATCTGACATAGCCTGAGAATCATGTACTACACATTCCAAATCATTTACAGATCTTTCATATTCTATGAGCTTATACAGCCCACGACATAAAATGTCAGAAGCAATAATCACATCGCCATTTGACAAATCGTGAACTGTATTCCTGTCATCAACAAATTTCACAACCAAGCCAATCTTGGCTAATGCAAAAACTGATAAAAAGTTCTTCTTGATCCTTGGCACAAATAAAGCATCTGAAAAAGTGAAAGAACTACCATCAGCAATAGTCAAAATGATCTTATCAACTCCCATAACAAGATAAGAGGAGTTGTTGGCGCATGTAACAGTATTCCCTATAGGGGCAGGCTCGAGTGAAGAGAAGAAACTGCGTTGCGAGGTGATATGTTTGGTCGCCCCACTGTCAAAGTACCAAACATCTGAGTCTACTACAGACATGCACTGCTCATGAGAAGATGGGTCAAAATTGCAAACAGTAGTAAACGCCCATTCTTCTTCCTGCACAAGATTAGCAGAATCCGTTTTTGGTGTAGAGGCTTCTGCAACAACCATTCCAGCCTCTTTCTTCTTTGCCTCTTTTGCAGCCAGTTTTGGACAGTTCTTTATGATATGATCATTCCCTTTATAGTACTTACAAAACAATTTCTGCTTT
The DNA here is from genome assembly GCA_020310875.1 of Ceratopteris richardii. Lineage (NCBI taxonomy): Eukaryota > Viridiplantae > Streptophyta > Polypodiopsida > Polypodiales > Pteridaceae > Ceratopteris > Ceratopteris richardii. The sequence goes on along the minus strand of CM035419.1, from coordinate 115,529,277 downwards.
TCTAATTATTTCTCATCTTTGTCTTGGTTCTTCGAATGTGCAGCACTGGCAGATTTCTGCTTACTAGTAGAAGAGCTCCATTTTCCTTTGCCCTTCTAACTAGCCAGGAAAGCTTGATCTGCAACATGCATAATGGATCTCTTCTGCCTAGACTGATCTTCCTGCAACAGAACAGGGACTAACTCCTCAAATGACAAGGCATTTGGATTTCCTTTCATCATCAACCAAAGAGTAGAAGCAAAACTCTGATATGAATCAGGAAGACCATTCAAAACGGACTGCACAAGTGAGCTATCTGGTATAACCTCATCAGCAGAAATCAACTGTTCCTTCAAGTCTTTGATATTTGTTAGGAAATTGTCCATAGAATCACCTTCATTATGTGCTCACTCTCAAACTTTTTCGGAGGTAAGCAACACGAGCCTCATTCCTAGGCTGGTACAATGTGGTAAGTGTATCCCAAGCATCCTTAGTTGTTCTACAAGAGTGAATATAAGGAATAATGGCACGTTTGACAGACAAAGCTATCAATGCATGAGTTGGGCATCTCTGCCATCCCAATGAATCTGCTCTGTAGTAGGTGCAGCAAAAATCGTAGCACGAACAGGAATATGCAAAATATCATCATCTTCGACACCTTCTGCATCAGCTTCAGTACATGCAGTTGTAATAGTTGTAGTTGTGATAGGATATTTTTTGACACCTTGCACAATATTCCACAATCCTTTTGCAACCAACACATGTCGCATCATATAAGCCCATAACGGTGTGGAGGTGATCGCAATCCGGGTGGATCGGGTCCGGTCGTGGCACACACAGGGTGTATGAAGCTAATGAATGTTGGAAGGTTTAAAGATGTGAAGGTGAAATTAATGTTGAGTATGGAGAAGAGAGAGATGTTGAAATAATTATGGGAATGGGAATGTAGGTGTGCAAGTTAGATTGATGACATGAATGATAAGAATGAAAGAGAACCATACACACGAATCAAATTTGGAAGGAAGAATGGTCCATTGGAGGAGCTTCTTAAACACTTCCTAATTCTAATCCATATGTATAGCCTTCTTTGGATGATATGTATGCATGTAGCTCAATGATGAGTAGCACCTCCTTTAATGTCAATCCGGGAAGACGTGAGGATGGTATGAAGACCTCGAGCAAGTGGCGGCACAAGTGCGTGAGTGAGAAGCACACAAGCATGCACACACATACACACACACGCGCACACACGGCAAGACAAAGAGAGAGAATCAATGGAGTTCTTTAGATTACTTTCACAAGCTCTTACAAGTTCGTTTCAATTACAATCTCACCCCAAAAATGAGCTCTCTAGCTCTTTTTATAGTTTTTGACTAGGTTTTGGCCCTGTCCAGACCTAGTGTCCGGCCTAGTTAAAAATTAGGTTCCAGGGCTTATTTGGGGGCTCAAACGAGATCTAAAAAATACGAAAATTGGTACGCAACTACTTCTAAGGCTCCTCAAGCTCAAGGACTCCTTGGCTTGCACAAAATGGAGCTACAAAAAGGTGAAATGATATTTACAATGATTGTTAGTGATAAAAATCACTGTTGTTGTAGGGATTTCTTCTAGTGATCTGCCATACATATCTTTGAGCTCCCTACTTGCTCTTCCTCCCTGCATGTCCATCTCTTTGATTTGCATTAGTGTCTTGAAAAAATATTGGCCTACTTGCCAGATCTTCTTTGACTGCCCTGTTTGCTTGTGCTGTCCCTTCGCTCTGACTCCCTTCTTTGACTTTCATGTCTTGTACGTCCTGGTGTACCAAGGCTACTGCCAACACCCCCCCCACTCTCGCGTCTGTCGCCCCTGACAGACCCTTGTCTAGCTGCTTTTTGGACGTAGTATTGTACAACATCGGCGGCGAGGTGGTGTTCTTCTAACCTGAGTCCCCTTGCTAGATCTGTCAGCAATGCATCCCAATTGACTGGCCCTGGGACATCTGGATGTGGCACCCGTAACTGCTCTGAGTGAATGGTTCGCTCCACAGCAAATAAATGTAGGAGATGTGAGGGTCTGGGAACAAATATTTCTGAGTGGTATTCCCAGAACCCTGTTATGAACATCTCTTCGAATGTTTGTTTAAAGCAGGCTGGGAGGTATTTTATTCTGGCGTGCCAAGCGTATATCACCTCTATGGAAGGGGTGGTGCTCATGTCATAAACTAAATCTTGGTTTCCTGTAAGGAATCCGACGCCTGAGAAGTGTGGGTCCTTGATATTCTTGAATGTCCTGAATGTAATAAGCATTAACTCAAAAATTTTCATGCACATCTGGGCCATTACATCAGGGGTATTCCTTAATCGGATGCTCCAGTGCCGTATAGTGGAAATCATGTAATTGACGGTGGGAGGCCCTTGAGGAGGTGCTAGATAGACGTAGTTTAACCATTTGGCGCATCCCTTGATATTCTTGACTGCAATGGTGAACTCTGGCCATGTGCGTCTGCGGAGTACAGGAACATAACAAGGGTTATATTTAATAAAAAGAGGCATATTCGTCCAAGTGCCAACCATCTCCGGGTAGGTTTCGAGGAGTCGGATCCTCCAAGTGGGTTGATGAATGGATCCTTTTTTGGCGCTCTCTGGGATATCATCTGGCCCAAATTGTGTAGCAAACGTTGGAGGTTTGCCACATCTATGTTGGATTTCTGCATTGTAGTCCGCCAGGAGTATACAATATGGCACGTATTGATCATCATTGGGTCCGATCCATCTATGGTGGGACATGCTGCAGAAGTATTCTGATTTAATAATAGTGTCCTCTATCTTTGCCATAGATTGGATCTGAACTGCCACTCGATCTTCATGAGTTGATGCCGTTTTCTCTAGTGTTTGGAGCCACTCAGGTACCTCGATTTCTAACGTATCCATTCCTTCTGCGGTTTGCTCACCACCTGGCATTGGCATAGGAACGTAAGGTTCCTCATACGTCTCATCTACCTCGATGGGTACCAAATCCTCGGGTTCTGGTTTGACAACTGGAGAGGGTTGCCTTTCATGTGTGAGTAATCTTGCCTGTAATTCGGCCACCTGCTCTTTCAATGCCTTGACTTCCTCTGAAGTCGTGGTCGTTTCTGTGACTTTGGGTGCTGTCTGTTGCTCTTGGAGTTGATTGTGCAGCGCATCACGTTCCCTTTCCAAGTCATCATGAGCTTCTAATAGATCCGCATAGCTGTCCAAGATGGTCTTCATTGTCTCTGAGGGCACAGCTTTAAACTGCTCTGGATCAATTTCGTGTGGAGAGCCTTCCATTGCTGCTTCTAGATTTGCTTCATTCTGCTGCTGCAGTCTCTTGTTTTCCTCAAGGGCAGCCGCCATGTGTTTTCTGAGAAGTGCCAGGTTACGCCGGACTTTGAGATTATCGGCTTGGTATACCTCGAGCAAAGCTTCTAGTTGTTTGGCACCTGATTCGGTCGATGGTTGGGGTGCCGCCAATAATGTTTGGTGAGCCTGCTCAAGCGTCGTGTAGCGTTGATTCAGTTCTGCATTTTCTGTTTGTAGAATGTGAAATTGTTTTTGTAAGTTTTGATGGTGCGTTTCCAGTTGCTGATACCGGTTGTCCAGAGCTTTGTACTCATGCTGGAGCTGGTATACACATTGGTTTAATGCTAAGAATATGTTATTTACATTAAATAATGCTGGGAAGGGTGAAGATGCAGGGGGAATGGGGGCGGGAATGGGAGAGGTGAATGATGTGGATGTACGTGGAGATGTGGGTGGAGGGGGTATGGGTGATGAAGGTGGCATGGGGGGAGGGAGCGGTGCTGTGGCAGGTGATGTTTCCATCGTGTAAACTGTTTGAGTGACGGTGTAGATGGGAATCGTTGGTGGAGTGGATGTGACATCAGTGAACAGGGTGGTGAAGGTGGGCATGGTGACTCCCCCGTATTGGATTCCCGGAGAGAGTGGGATGCCCATGACAACGGTAGTGGTAGTGGATGTGGTAGTGTTAGTGTCCTGTGGTGGAGTGAATTGTGTAGTGTGAGGTGGGGATGGTGGTGACAACGGTGCTTCCTGATATTCTTCTGCTTGCGCTGCCTCGCCTGGTGCTGATGTATTGATGTGAATTTGCTTCCCGGACCTTCTGGGATGAACGGGAACTCTTTTTTCAAACCTGTGGATGTAGGCCATTGCCTCATGAATGGCCTCGTCCAGTCCTACAGCGTCGGCATGAAGGTTCATGGACTCAATGAACAACTCGTCCACACCTTCCTCAGCTAGCAAGTCGTTCATGAGTCTTTTGCCCTGTTCTAGAGACATCTGATGTTGTTCCTGAACCAGTCTCATGGTTCGATATAGTCTCTTGATTTGTGCCGAATATGCTGGGGCACTTGCTAACTCGGAGAGTTCGTCATATTCTTGATGTTGTTCTTCGTCGGCTTCTTCTTCGTCTCCTCCTGCCTCTTGTTCATCTACATCGACTTCTACAACTTGTGGTTGGGTGGGGGCCGAGGTTGTTTTGGGTTGTGGTTCCTGAGCTCGCGCTGCTTCAGCTTCGAGGTTAGAGTCATAGATTAATCTGGCAATTTCTTCATCCGTGAGGTCCTCAAGAGTAAATCCCTGCGGAAATTCCAAATCGGATGGAATGGGTGGAAACACCAGATTAGGCCCCTCTGTGCTTGGTCTTGGTAACCGGATTGTGAATGGCCTAACTCGTCGTGTCTGGGGAGGGGTGATTTCTGGTGTAGCGGTAGCTCCCCTTGGTTGGGCACAGGGTAGTTGGACTCCCCCCCTCATCTTCTTTGATGGGGGACCTGCTGCTGATAGTCTTCTCTTGAATTCTTGGACTCGGGACCATACGAGTGCCCGCTGAACAGGCACGTCATAAGCCAAGCATCTATAGATTATTCTGGTCAAAGCACAACACCCGTGGAGCACATTCTTCTGTTTTTTGTTCCACCTTTGATGCGCTAGGTGGATCTGATCTATGATCCAGTGTGGCACATTGATGGGCAGGCTTTCGGTTTCTGCTAGATATAAACTGAACCATATTTTTTTCGGGGGCATTGTGAATCGTTCTTGGGCGGGAAAAGCAAAATGTTGCATGATGGTTCGCAGGTGGAGCGCAATGGTAGGTGTCATCGCAACCATGTCCTTCAGCTTATTAAGATCTTTGTGCTTCATTCGACCTGGAACCATGGTTTCCTTTTCTGTTGGGATGTGCATGCCATACATACCCAATGCTTCTCTTACCAGATTGAGGGTCAACTTGAATCTTTTAAGCTCATTACCCGGCAGCAGTGATGGCAACACAAAGGTGCTGTCGCCGCCCTTGGCTCTGCTTGGCGTGATAGTACTGATCAGATAAGAACATCGTAAAAAATCCGGCTTTGGTAAGTGAGTCCTGAAATAACTTTCCACACCTGCTTTGACCCAAACTGATCTCATGACTTCGGCATTTTGATAGCTTTCAAACTCGCGTGCAAAAAAGTGGTATCGACCCCATTTGCCATTGAATTCCAATTCTGCTTCCCAGAAATAGGTCCCATCGCCCAGTGTCCAGCGACATCACTGAACCAATGCGCATGCTTACCTACTTGAGAAGTGTGCCCTTGAGGAGGATCCTGAATGGGGAGCACATGTACTGCTTGAAGTTCTTGCGGCCTTGCTGTGAGACGTGGCTCAAGGAGAAGTGTTTCTATGTCCACAATCTGGGCACCAGATCCGGCTTGAGAACTGGTACCTGCTTCTGCCATGGCCCTGTTTGCTGGTTGGTTCTGTGAGAATATAGAACCAAGTGTTAACATCGTAATGGACAGAATAAATTTGTGTTGTCCCTGTTACAACATTAACATGAGGTGGATGGTGAGTTAGTGGTCAGTAAGTGCATGAAGACAGTGTGTGTAGTTAGTGCTTGTGTTGTCCTAGGAGACTACTGCAGTTAGTAAGTGGGCATGAATTTACAATTTGGGGTCGGGGGTTTATTACAGGCCCTAGGCTGCCAAATGCAGTGAATGGGCTTTGCTTTCGGTTTCGGAGAGTCTCTACAGAGCTTTCTCGGTGTCGTGGTTTGAAAACTAGGCCTTTTTGGGACCCATTTACAATTGATTACATGCACGCTCTTGGGTCTTGGTGTGTTCATGAGCGTTGAGAACGAGTGAATACTGGCAGTATGCGTAGCTGCGTTATGCTGTTTAGGTTGTGGCCTCAGCGTAGCGACTTGTGCCATCAAGCAAGCCTTAGGCACCCAAATTTGTCTTGATTGTGGGCTTGCCTTCATCGACTTCTTGGGCACCCAAATAGATTTTACTTTAGCAGAAGAATTTCTGAAAGACTTCTTATTAGCGTCGTGTTGTTGGTCACTAATAAGAGGCTTTGCCCCTGTAGTTGGCGGTAGTGCAACCGGTTGTTCGCCTTTCCGCACCCACACCTGGTTTATTTTCTGGGCCATTCTGCTGCGCAGGTACTTTTGTTCTCGGACATAGGTAGTACTCTGCTTCTTCTGCCTGTGATCTACCTTGGGTTGCTGCTTCCTTCTAGCCTTTGGAAAAGAAGGCAGTTCCGTTGCATTCCTGACTTCTTTTTTGCGAATATCATTCCTCTGCAACACATAGTTTTGGACAAGAACAGCATGGTCATCTTCATGTGTACCCCTGGAAGGACCAGGAGTCTGTGCCTTTCCTAGTTCCTTGAGTGCTCCATTGTCTAATTCTACTGTAACTCGACTATGATTGATCCAAACCTGGAGAAGTCCACTTCTTAGGTTTAAATTGACTGCTTGGTCATAAATCCAATCTTGACCCAAGACAAGAGGTTCAGTGAGATCCTCATCCTGACACACTAGTACCTTAACTGTCATTGCTTCATCATGAATGTAGAGGGGAAGTTCCACCTCGCCCATACAAGGGGTTTCCACGCCTCCCAATCCTATAAGATATGCTTCCACAGGATGGACAGTTAACTGTAACTCTTGATAGTAAGACAACTTAATAGCGCTAGTGGCAGCTCCTGAGTCAATCAATGCTCTTACGGTTCTTGTACTCTTTCCTTGTCCTATGTCTATGGTTATGAAGGGACGTCTATCAATTATTCTATTCGAGCTTGTCCCTGCAACTTCACACATGGCTATGGGAAATCCTTGGTCTGCATAGTCATTCGTTCCAGGCTGATCTCTACCTTGCCTTCGTAATTTCATCCTTCTGATACGTTCTAAAGCCTCTGCTTGAGCTTCTTCTCTAATTCTCTTTTCTTCCTCTTTGCGTTTCTTAGCAGTGTTGAGTCGGCTCAGCATTTCCTCCGTGAGGGGTTCCTGATACAACTTGACTCTGCATCCGCTAATATAGTTAGGGAGAACATCACCCTCTAATGTGGCCAATTGTACTGCTCCACTTGTGGAGATCCTATTGATGATCATCGATCCGTAGCCTCTCTTTTCTAGCTTCCTCGCGTGTTGTTTGAGTGTATAGACTAGTACTAGATCTCCCGCTTTCAAGCCTTTATCCTTCACATGGTCATCGAAGTATGCCTTCTGTCTCTTCTTGGCTGCATATATTCCTGCAGCGGCTCTCAGTCTTGTTTCTCCTAATCGTTCAAGATCAAAGATCCTAGAGGAGAGCTCATGACCTGTCCATTCATACTCTTGTGCTACTCTCAATGTAGGAATCAGGAAGTCCAAGGGTAGCACAGCGTTTTGACCGAATACCATCTGAAAGGGGGTGGCTTGGAGTACCGTTTTGTAGGCAACTCGGTATGCCCAAACAGCATGGTGTAGCTGTTTGTCCCAGTCAGAGCGTTTAGTGTTCACTAATTTCGTCAGTACATTGCATAAAATCTTATTAGTGCTCTCAGCTTGTCCATTAGCTTGAGGATGATAGGGGGCAGACTTCTTGTGTATTACCAAGAATTCTTGGAGTAGATTTTCAATCACTTCGTTCAAGAAATGAGTGCCTCTATCACTTACAAGCTCTATAGGTAGCCCATATCTCGTGAATACATTCTCAAACAAGAATTTGGCAGTTGTCTGAGCATCGTTCTTTGTTGTAGCCTTTACCTCTACCCACTTGGTGAGATAGTCTGTTGCCACAATGATGTATTCCGCATGAGAACCTTTGGCTGGGGGATTAATAGGACCTACGAAGTCTATTCCCCACTTAGAGAATGCACGTCCACCCATCATAGGTTTCAGTGGCATCTCATCTTTGCGTATGGGATACTGAGTCCTCTGACAGACATCACACCGTTTCACATAGGTGTGTGCATCCATGTGAAGGGTAGGCCACCAGAAGCCCGCAAATAGTATTGCCTTGATTACCCGATCTGGTCCAAAGTGTCCTCCTGCTACACCTTGGTGAGCAGTTTCTAAGATCTTAAGATACTCACTTTCATGGACACACAGTCTCAGGTAACCATCTTTACCGCGCTTATATAGATTATCACCTATGAGTGAATAATCCAGGGCTTCTTGTTCTAAACTCCTTTTCCTAGCTAGAGTCATGTCTGGGGGGAATGTGTTTGTTCTCAAGAATGATACTAGAGGTTCACTCCAATCTGGCACAATGGATACTTGATAAAGAGTGGCATGTTCCACTGGTGGTTTAGTGCAACAGATTGGGCATTCCTTGCACAACTTTTGGACATCCGCTTCCATAGTTGGCCAGTGCACTCCGAATCTCTTTAGAGTCTGTAAAGTTCGTTGCTTTGAATGGTGTTGCTCTAACGCACCTACGTGTGCTAATTGCAACCATGTAGCGTACTCATCCTCTTCTACGCAACACGCCAAGATCCCTTGATCTGTGTGCTTGTACATGCTTCCTGCCATGATGTGGTACTTTTGGGCTTTTACAACCTCTCTATTCCGTGTGTTTACCACTGGATGGTTAGGCCCGTAGGTCAATACTGGTACTATTGGCTTGGCCCACTGCGGCACCACTTCCAAATTAAACAAGTAAGCATCAGGAAGGTCATCTGACACTCCTTGTGGGGCTTCTCCCAATGTGAGCCTAGAGAGATGATCGGCTCTCAAATGAGTCCTACCTTTCCTTACCACAACCTCAAAATCGTATTCCATTAGCAAGAGAAACCATCTCACTAATCTTCCTGTATTGCATGGCTTGTTTACAAGATATAACAATGCCTGATGATCAGTAAAAAATTTAAACTTATTTGCAAGCAAATAGTGTCTAAATTTCTTAACTGCATATACCATGCCTAATCCTTCGCGCTCTGTAGTGGTGTAATTCCGTTCAGCCGCATTCAATTGTCTACTGGCATAGGCAATTGGAAGATCCATATTACCTTCACCAGTAGGTTGTGCAAGCACACATCCAATGGCATAATTGGATTCATCCACATGAACATGGAATGGCTTATTCCAATCTGGTGTGGTCAAGATTGGTGCTGAACATAATCTTCGTTTAAGCTCTTGGAAGGAATTTTCGCATTCATCCGTCCACTCAAAGTTTGTCAGAAGTCCGTACATGGGCTTTGCAATGACAGCATACATGTGTATAAATCGTCGATAATAACCGCAATGCCCCATGAAAGCTTGTACTTCCTTGACATTCTTTGGCCTAGGTAACTCCGCTATGGCTCTCACTTTTTCTTCGTCAGTAGATATGCCATTCTTTGACACTATATGTCCTAGGATCTTGCCTTGCCTGACCATAAAAACACACTTTTCGGGGTTCAGGCAGACTTGATATTCTCTACATTTGTCAAAGATTTGTTTGAGTTCAGGAATATGGGTTTGTCTAACATTGGAATGAGCACAGAGATCGTCAACGTAGACTTCTAAACTCTTCCTCAGGAACTCCTTAAACACATGGCACATCAGCCTCTAGAAGGTGGCTGGTGCATTGGTAAGCCCAAATGGCATTACTCTAAAAGCAAAAATGCCCCATTCTGTGGCAAAGGCTATCTTATGCTGATCCTCTGGAGCTATGGCTACTTGATTGTAACCTGAAAATCCATCGAGGAAGCTGTACACTTCCTTGCCTGCCACTCTTTCTAAGAGATGTTCTGTTATGGGAAGCGGATAGTTATCTCGAATTGTGGCTGCATTAACCTTTTTCAAGTTAATGCACACACGCAGTTTGCCATTCTTTTTGGGCACCACTACGATGGGGGATACCCATTCAGTGTGCTCAATTTCATAGATAAATCCAGCTTCAACCAGTCTATCTATCTCTTCCTTGATCTTAGCAGCATAGTTATCGTTATATGTATAAGGCTTTTGCTTAGAGGGTTTGGCATCTGAGGTCATGGGGATGGTGTGTGAGCATATATCAGGGTCAACACCTTTCAAATCCTTGTAACTCCAAGCGAATACATCTCTGTATTCTCTTAGCAAGGTAATCAATTCGTACTCTTCTTCTTCTGTCAGGTCATGGCCTATACACGTGCATCTCTCCTCTCCTTCTTCTATGGCCACTACTATTTTCTTGGTGGTTTCTTTGTTATCATAGGCCTCTCCTGATTGTGCCTCTCGTTTAGGCATTCTTATCATGACTCTCCTGTCATCTATCTCGTACTTCTTAAAATTTTCTGGGACCTCAAACAAAGATTCTTCCTCCTCTGGTAAGACTTCTTTCTTTCTTCGTTTCTTTCCTTCTTCCTTCGGGGTAATATGTGTTGCTAATCTTACATCATTTGTAACCTCTCCATGCTTCTGCGGTTGAAATTCTACTTCATGGAAGTATTCTTCATCTGATGCAAATGGAGGGTCCATAATGATTGACTCTAGATCGGAGTCACTTGCATCCTCAATTGCATCAGGGCTAGGTTCGCATTCTTCTAAAACTGCCTCTCCCATGATTGGCTCTATGGAGAAGACTGAAATATCATAGCCATCCTCATCACAGTGAGGTGTCCATTGTTCTTCATTGATGGCTACGTCCATTGTTGCTAAAATTTCTGCCCAGCCATGGGGTTCAAATTCCTCGTCTGGAAAAACTACAGGTGCATAGGCTGGGTCTTGAATGGGTCTATGGGTTTCGTTTGCACCTATTTCTCTGGCCTTTTCTCTCTTCTCTTCTTCTACTGCTACCTTGCACATCCATAAGTGAGTATCTTCATGCATCCACGAGGATCCAGACCCTATGGAATGCACCGATTCTGTATCATCTTTGGCTCTATGGATGGGATTCCATTGGATAGGAGGGACATCTCTATGAGAATAATCCTTGAGATTGACTTTGGTTGTAACACCTAAGTGCTGCAGGTACAAAGAATTGGTCCCCCAATCCTGTACCACTTGCAACTGTCGCATGAATGGTCTTCCCAAAATCATCTCATAGGCATGATTTTTGCTGAAGTCACATATGGCAAAGGTATGTTCAAACTCGACACCACAAGTGGTGAGAGTTATTCCTTCTAGCAATCCTAGGGGTCTCTCTATGTGACCATCTGCCATTTGCAATTTCATTCTCGTTGGCCTGAGTGCTGGCTTGCCCCAACGCTTCCATAAGGAGGTAGTGGCAATTGCAACTCCTGCACCTGAGTCCAAAATTGCCTTTGTGGTGTAGTCCTGGTAGGTAATGGGAAGATAGGTGTTCCCTTCTTCACCTTCGCACATATCTCCTATCTTATCCAAGGGAATTTCTGGCACTGTCCTATGGGATCCTACCCGGGAATGAGGTTTTGCAACTTCAGTTACTCGACTGGCTGCATATTTCCCCGCGTTTGGTCTATCCTCAGGCAGTTCTTTCAAAGTGAGATTGCGCTGCACCTTGGTGTTCGTTACTACCTCCGTGTTCCTTGGTATGTTTGAGTCATCGTTCCTTACCATGACTGTGGGTGCTCTCATACACGTGGATTTTGCTTCCCATGGGCCTGTGAAGTGGGGTAACTCTTGTATGGAATTAGATTCAAAGTCCAATCTCTCGTGAGATTGAGTACTCTCATGTTCCCCGTAGATGGATGGGATGTCTTGTGGGAATTGGTCGTGTGCATCGTCCACAAGTTCAAAAGGAGGGGCGACCTCGCTTTCGTTTTCCCATTTGTCTTCTTGAATCTCCCGTAGGAAGTCTGGTGCAAACCGATTCATAGAAGAAGAAGTGTCCGGCTCCGTAGAATTGGGCACATAAGCAACCTGGGAAGGAGGACTTATTCTTCCGTTGGCTCTCTCCTTGCTCTCATAAATGGCTGGAGCACAAGCTTCTTGGGGAGGATTGCTTATTCTATTACTCTTCCGAGCAGGCTCATACACTCTCTGGGAAGGAATGTGGGTTACCTGTGGAGGTACGTAAGCTTTCGAGGGAGGCTCCTGTGACTTTTGGGGGGGAAGATAAGCTTCTTGAGGAGGCTTGCTTATCTGTTCTCTCACCCTTTCCTTTCTTTGAGGGACAGGTTCCTTTTCTGATTGTGCAATTAGCCTTTCTATTCTTTCTAAGGAGGGAAAGGAGTCTGGTTTAGTGGAATTGGCCACATACACTTCCGATGGGGAATGATTCATGTTTTTGCTTGCTTTCTCTCTCTCTTGATTTTTTTCTTCCTTGTCAGATCTTGCAATTATCCTCTCTAACTTCTCTAGGAATCCATCCAAGTGTAATTGCGTTTTGGCTGAGCCCGAGTAATTGAAAAGGCGACTGGCTTCAAACATAGTTTGAGCCAATGCGACCATTTTCGCGCACAGTTTGGTTCTTTCTATCTCTAGGTCAGCTCTAGGATAGCACTTGGCATGATCCGTGACATTTGGCCCTTCTTGTATTCTGGCCTGATATGCTTTGAGCATCATGTCTATGTCCTCAGGAGTGGGATCAGCTAACACTGATCCTACTCTAGGAGGTGGTGGAATCGTATGACGTGGTGGGGAAGGTGGTGGGTCAGATGGAGATGGTAGGGGTGGCGGCGGTGTATTGTGAGAAGGAGTTTGAGCTGTGAGTTCAGTTATCCTCGCTTTGGTTTCTCTTATGCCTTCCTCAAGCTCACTCATCTTTTTGGCCCATTGTCGTTTCATTCTTTCTCGACTATCTTTCCATGCTCTAGTCCTTTTCTTTGTTACGCTCTCGGTTTCGCTAGCCTCTGGGCCCTTTTCCTTGCTTGTCTCTTGGTTTTGCTGCAATGCCTGAGCTCTAGTGACTACCTGCACTGGTGCAGTGGAAGTGACGCTTCCTGAGGAATCTACAACCAAACCAATCACATTGATCGGAGTGATTTTTGGCATATTATTGGGGTTCTTTGGGCAATCTCGTAAGAGATGCTCTTTTCCACAATCTTGGCAAAAACCTTGGATTGTCACTGACTGGGGTTGTGTAGGCGGGGGCAAGGGACAATCACGAATGAGATGCTCTCCCTGGCATCGGTAGCACGGTCCTCTTGGGAATGGAGGTCTTACTTGCCTAGGTTGAGGCCTGGGGTTGGGGTTTGCATACATGACGTTCGTGTAATCTGACTCCCAACTAGGTTCACTTGGTTCTTCACTATAGTAAGACTCACCATGTTCTGGAGACTGCATGTAGTAAGCCTGGGGACTATCGACATGTGTAGAATCAAAGCTATGGTCACTCGGGTCACTTTCTGAGATCAATGGGGTTACTGGAACTATGGCCCTATTCAGGTTTTCTTCTGCCACAGCATACTTTACTGGAATCACTTTAGAGGGGTTTGGAGGCTGTTGAGCTAGCACCGGTTGGGGTCTCTGTTGGGCCTGATATTGCGGTTGGTAGGTTTGTTGGGGTCTAGCATATTGTGGTGGTGGAGGGTACTGGTTCTGGTATCTGCCTTGTTGGTAGGGCTGAGGGTAGGGTTGTCTAACAGCCTGCTTGTTGTATGGGCAATCTTGCGCAGTGTGGTTTGTGTACTTCCGTTCTATGGTGCAGTACTGGCTACTAGGGTTTACTTGGGGTTGAGCCATAATAGGGCAGACATTCGCCATATGGTCACCACCGCATGTATAGCATCTTTTCACAGGGGCAAACCTTGGGATTTGTTTGCTAGTTACACCTAATTTCTGAGCTACTTTTTCGGCAAGTTCCTCAATTGATGTGGACTGCGTGGAAGAGTGACTAGATGCACTATCTGAATCTTTGTAGATTTTGGAAAGCTCTAGTTCTTCCCCTAGGTTATCTTCAATGTCAATGCACATGCGTACACATTCTTCTATGGTCCTAGGGTCCTTCAGATACACGTAGGATCTCAATTTCGTACTCAGCAATCCATCAAGGAATAAGGCTACTTGTTTAGCAGATGTGGGTAGCTCCGAAATAGGGCACCTTTCAAGATATTGTCTAAATCTTCTTCCGGCCAATCTGACAGTCTCTTGGGGGGTCTGTTTGAAGCTGTGAATCAATGAGGAGGTATTGTGTCTTATGCCGCTCTTAGAGAACTCTACAATGAATGCCTCTAGGAGTTGGTCTATGCTCCTGAACTGACACTCATCTAATGGCTGAAACCATGTAAGTGCTGTGTTCCTAAGGGTTAGACCGAAGGCATTGTACTGCGTGAACAGATCTTCCACTTGTTCAGCTCTCAAGACTTGCTTGAACTCCGCCACATGATCATAGGGATCTCCTGTGCCGTCAAAGTAATTCTTCATGGACTTAACTAGCTGGGTGGGTCTCAAAGTTCTTGTGTGCTCTCTAGGCCTCGGCAGAGGGAATCCATCTACATTTCTTTGGTTCCTGTGGGCTCTATGCATCTCAGGTTCTACCCTATTCGTCTCTGTTCTCGTTCTTTCTCTGCCCACTGGGTTGGCAAAGCTTACTTCCGGTCTATCTCTACTTCTGTCTCTTTGCGTACCATGAGCTTGGGAAGTTCCAGCTCCAGGGTGACCATAGGATACATTTGATCTTGGTTGGGGGAAAATGAATTCACCCTTCCAAGTGTAGGCATGCCTATCATTTTCTGTCACCACAAAGATCCGTTCTGAAGCATGATCTAAGTAGGTCACTCTGCCTGGGCTATCGGGATCCTTAAACTCATAGATCATGATATTTCCTATGTCTGTTGGCTGATTAGACTTATACCTCCAAAAGGCTTCATCAGTTTCTCGATGGATAAGCAACTCTATGCTCTTGTTGTCTTGGGGTACCCATTCAGGTGTGATAATCCTAGTGAGAACTGATTTACCTCGAGGGGTTCTAGGTTCCGCACCCATGTTCCCTTGTTCCAGGTCACCTAAGTCTGCTTCTGAGATTACATTCCCAAAGTCATCTGTCCTATCCGGGTGACTAGTGACTACATATATAGTTCCTTCCTTGTCCAGGTATGCACCATTTTCAAACTTGACAGCTGGGTGTTCTAGTCCAATGGATTGATCAGGGTTTTTAATCTGGACCACAGATCTTCCTAGGCCGTCCTCATAGATACTCACACCTAATCGGTTAGTCCTAAGGTATTCCAACTGTGTTTTGTAAGGGCCTTCCACCCTGTACAAATAAGGCACTCCTGAACTTCCCGTAGGTCTGTCCATGCCTTGAGACATTTCTGACTCACTGGTCTCAGAGCTAGGGTAGTATGAGTGGTGGCTCAACTGCTGGGCCCAAGACCTTGCAGTATGATTGACACTAGCCTCTGAAGACCTAAGGCTTTGTCTCTCTCTTGCTAGGTGTCGTCCTGATCTAAGGTTCATATGCCTATCTAAGTAGCCCAATTCTTTGCCCAGAGTACAACCTCGTTGCCGCTCAATTGGTATTAGTCACTTGATTCTTTTTAGTTATTTTATCACGTTTGAGTTCTTGTCTGATATCACGTCGTCGGAATACTTGAGTGTTCTTCGTAATTTCAGGTTGATCGTTCCACGTTAGGTTCTTTCCTTTATGTTATCGACAGTACAGTAACTAAGTTTTTAGCTTGAACTTGAGTTTTTGATAGTCTTCAACTTGATAACTGCCTATCGTCGCCCCGGCTTACTCCTATCACTAGTCGTTCTTAGCTTGAGCTAGGAAATGACAGAGGGAGTTGAGAATATTCCAACCTTACTTGTTGATCCCTTGCTTTATGGTGCTCAAGAACCCGGTTCTCAAGCTTGCAAAGAAATCTTGCTTTGTATGCTCCAAGTTGCTCTCAATGGACCTATAAAAGTCCCACGGTTAGCTCGATGCTTATATGCAAAGGACAAAACCAACCACTTTCATTCATGTGACACAAACACACATTTGCATTGTGACTTTTAGGAAAATAATTCTAAAGACTCCTGACTTTGATCCCCCTCGGTATGGTCAACTTCAAAATACTCTCTCTGAAAATCAACGCATTATCTTTATAAAAAACAGTTGAGGGCGTGTAGTATATGCCACGAGCTTTCCAACAAGCCCAAGAGCTCAAAAATTGGATTTCGTATGAAAAAGTTAGGACTGTTCAGGGTTTAGGGAGTTAAATCAGAATTCAATACAAGCTAACAGTCAAACAGGAATACTCGAGTAGCTTGTGGCACGGCCTCGCGATGCAATACTACACCCTAGTGTTTGTCCCACACTCAATCAAAATTTAGACCAATGATTTTGCCTTGAAAATTTGACCTAATTTGTCCTTCTAACGCGTTCGCAAAGTCTGTCGGTCGCGATTGACAGGTCAGTCGCGATCGACACGTCGATCGCGATTGACAGGTCCGTCGTGGCTGTCAGTCGCGATTGACACGTGGCCGAAAAGTCAATCAATCGTGGTCAAAGCGTCGTTGACCCTGTCGGTCGCGATTGATGAGTCGATCGCGATTGACAGGTCGGTCGCGAGGGTCTGTCGATCGTGGTCAAACAGTCGTTGACTGTGTCGGTCACGATTGATGAGTCGATCGTGGGCTGTCCGTCGTGGTCAAACAGTCGTTGACTGTGTCGGTCGCGATTGATGACTCGATCGCGATTGACACGTGTCAGGCGTATGGTCAGTCGGTCGTGGTCAATCGGTCGTTGACTCTGTCGGTCGCGATTGACAGAGCCGTCATGGGCTGTCGATCGCGATTGACGTGTCGGTCGCGATTGACAGATCTGTCCGTCGTGGTTTGTCGATCGCGATTGACAGAGCGATCGCGATTGACAGAATTCTGTGGAATTTCAAAAAACTAAACACATTTTTGGGAAGCTCTAGGCCTGTAGGTCATGGATATGCACTTTGTTTAGCAATTAGAGCAATTTTTCAGTCGGTCGCGATTGACAGAGCTCGGCGACACACAGACAGTTACTCAGATTTCCGTACCTGCGCAGGGTGCTGGGGATGATGATGCGGCCTGTACCTGCAGAATACTCACAAAACATGCAAAAAACAGCACATGCAAATTCGCTCTCTCGCTCTCTCTCACAAGTGAAATGAGGGAATGAGGTGGAGATGGGGATATGGTCAAAAAAACTGAAATTTTCGCGATGATGGAGATGGACATGGGAGATGGTGATGATGATGATGGTGATGAAGATGGTGAAGAAAGTAAAAGAAAATCGATGAGAGTGAAGAAAATACCTACAACTCCAACGCGTCAACTCTACGTCTTACCATCACACGCTCGTCCTCAAAGCTCGATCCCCGGCAACGGCGCCAAAATTTGGTGTAGCTCAATGATGAGTAGCACCTCCTTTAATGTCAATCCGGGAAGACGTGAGGATGGTATGAAGACCTCGAGCAAGTGGCGGCACAAGTGCGTGAGTGAGAAGCACACAAGCATGCACACACATACACACACACGCGCACACACGGCAAGACAAAGAGAGAGAATCAATGGAGTTCTTTAGATTACTTTCACAAGCTCTTACAAGTTCGTTTCAATTACAATCTCACCCCAAAAATGAGCTCTCTAGCTCTTTTTATAGTTTTTGACTAGGTTTTGGCCCTGTCCAGACCTAGTGTCCGGCCTAGTTAAAAATTAGGTTCCAGGGCTTATTTGGGGGCTCAAACGAGATCTAAAAAATACGAAAATTGGTACGCAACTACTTCTAAGGCTCCTCAAGCTCAAGGACTCCTTGGCTTGCACAAAATGGAGCTACAAAAAGGTGAAATGATATTTACAATGATTGTTAGTGATAAAAATCACTGTTGTTGTAGGGATTTCTTCTAGTGATCTGCCATACATATCTTTGAGCTCCCTACTTGCTCTTCCTCCCTGCATGTCCATCTCTTTGATTTGCATTAGTGTCTTGAAAAAATATTGGCCTACTTGCCAGATCTTCTTTGACTGCCCTGTTTGCTTGTGCTGTCCCTTCGCTCTGACTCCCTTCTTTGACTTTCATGTCTTGTACGTCCTGGTGTACCAAGGCTACTGCCAACAATGCATGACGAGAATAGATGGAATCCTTACACATAAATCAGTTTCGAAAGGAAGAATGGTCCAATATTGGAGCTTCTTATACACTTTCAGAAACTAATAAATATGTATGGATTTGTATGGATTATATACATGCAAGTGAATTATGATGATGGATTTCACTCACAAGCTCAAAGAAACATCCTCACTGGTTCAACGCAATACTGCGGAGCCTTCTCACACATAGAAGAAATAGAAGACATGTAAAAATACTTAAGAGACTGAGAGAGGTGACAAGAGACAAGTGACAAGTGACATGAATTAAAAGAATTTGAATTAAGTTACATGTAAAATATCGTCGTGGTACGTCATGCTAAGCAGTCTACTGATCAAAGGTGGTTCCGACCCTCAAACCATGACAGTTCAACCGAATGTCACACGTAAGAAGGTGAGTTCCACTCCAGTGACCCTATGTCTGTCTAGGCTCGTAACGTCTAACTAAAGAAGTCTAAGACTCATTAAAATCAGCTCTAACTCACTCACACGCTCCACCGAGGGTGAGTCAAGATAGAGATGCTGGTTTCAAGAGCCTATCCTAGATTGGAGTTCTAACTTAAATTTGAAACTAGGTTCTATACTCATACTAGCTCACCTTGGATCCTCACTCGCTCAACCGAGGGTGATCGTCTCAAGGAAACCGTAAGCTAGCATGAGCCCTATGGATGCCTAACAATGATGCTCTAGGAGTTTGGAGGGGGGTTTATATAGTTTTTTGAATGAATTTGGGCCCTTGGATCTAGAGAAATCAACTCTCAACTCTAGGATCACTACTTTTGATTACAACCATTTGATTAATCAAATCAATGGCTTGGAATTGTTCTTTCTATCAAATCTAGTGTAAAGGAGTGAAATTTAGGCGCCCTCATTCTCCACCATTGGATCTGGGGATGATCTGGACCGTCGGATCAGTGCTGACATCAATTCGGATAAGATAAGCCACTATTTTTGGAGAAATGCTGCATTATTGATCTTTGATTGTAAAAAAGGTCTTCTTTTATGGAAAAAATTCGTGGATCCTCCTTCCTTTATGCTTTAGTGCATCTCCACCCTTGAATATGAGCTCATCTTGACCATACAGCATGGTTCAATCATATTTTGACATGTGGCAGACATTCAAGCCTTCAATTTTCTTAAACTAGAAAACTGCGGTGATCCTGAAAACTGGACTTTGTACTCTTTGACCCTCCAAATAGGCTTTGATGAAGATGAAACATTGTAGGACTATGTTTCCAAAGATCTCCTTCAGGAATATGCAGAAAAAACTCCCATCTGAATCTAACTTGTACAAGTTTGACTACATTTGGAAGCTTGCAAGGTGGCATTAAGGTGTCTAGGAAGCTCGGATAGCCTTGAAACTTTATACAAATATGTAGCCACATATGGTCTTTATACATGCCAAACCATATGGCTAACATAATTTTCTATACAAGAATTTGTAGGGTCAAACTAGAAAAATTACATTTTTACAAAATGAACATAGCATATCAATGTGCTACAAAATCCATTTTCTGCTGAAATTTGGGCTATAGACTGCCTTTGACAATCTTTACAAGTATATGGATTTTCATCTAATTTGGTGACAATGAAATTTTTGCCCTAATTTCCCAACTTTGACCAGCTTTGACCAGCTTTGATCGCTACCATGGACTTTCTTGATTTCTTTGAAACTTTGTATGTGACCTTCCTTTGACATCCTTGATGCATCCTGGACTTCTCGGGGAATTCTGGCTACCTTCACCAAATATGTTTTTTGTAGGCCTTCACAAGTGAGAGGAGAGAGAAAATCTCGACGACATTCACCCCCACTAAACCTGCAATTCCTCCGGAAGCGCCACTCTAGCATCTGTGAAAAACAAAATGTTCCAGGCATCAAATTCTTTTATAGGCAACATAAGAAACATGGAAGGAAAATTGATTATATGCATGAATTAGTAGGTAACGTGACATGAAGCAAAATTTGCATGAAAGAAAGAATTGAAACAGGCAACATGAATATGTATGAACAAATAGGCAACATATATGCAAATGAACAAGCAACATTGGCAACAAGAAAGAAAAAAAACAAGCATCAATATGAAGTGGAAGTGGATGTATTGAGTCGTTTTAAGCATCAGTTCCTCTCATCTTGAAGAAAATTTTGTACCTTTTTCATAAAGCAATCTACCTTAAATATGATTATAAACAAAGATTTAGGATTTTCAAGAAACATCTTTCATCTTTAGCTTATTTTAGATCAACTCCTTTCCTACATAAATATGAATATGCTCTTTCTCTAATAACATGCAAGGAAATCTAACTAAACTCCACTAATGCATAAATCTGCCTATATAGCCCGTGATTTATTCTACTATGCCTCTTTATCCTCCTTTGGCTTGCTCTTTTTTTTTTTTTTTTTTTTTTTTTGATGATGATGATGATTCGGCAACTTTATGGTTACGATCACTTTTTTTGGGTGGAAGAAAGTGTAAACTTCTTGGTAACATGTAGCAACTTTTTTTTTTTTTTTTTTTTTGATGACGGGGAAAAATTAAACCCCGATACAAGGTACAACCATTTTTGATGACGGAGAACAGTCGTTTAAACTCCGATACAAGTGCTGTGAGATGGACTAAGGATGTAGAAACATGCAATAGCAGGAGATAGGATTTCAACAATTATGCCTTCGATACAGGATACATATGCATGTTTATATATGAAAGTCTTGTCACCAAAATAAACCTCCAAATCTACATGTCCTATCTTTCCACAATCCTAGATTATAATCAATTTCTTAGTAGATAAGTTACTACTTAAGATACAATTTTACACAAGTAGAGAAATCATCATTTGCCTTTTTTGACTCAAGTGATGTGGATATGCAATGCAATGCAAAGACTGAAAAAAAACATGCATGAAACAAGCATGGAAAAAAATAGAATGAACTTGAAAAAAAACAAAGCAACATGAACTTGAAAATTAATGATTTTTTTTTTTCTTCTTTTTTTTTATAACATGGATACTCCTATTTATGAATCGGCCTCATTGTTGTCATCTTCTTCAATGTCCTCATCCAAAATGTACTCGTCATTATCACGCTTCTTGAATAACTTTATCCTTTTACCTGCAATCAAATTTTTTAGTGAAACACCATTTAATTCACAAAGAGCATACGTACCATTGTTGTTGACTTTTGATACTATGTATGGCCCAAACCACCGTTGAGTGAGCTTTTTGCGTGCATCATATTGAGAGTCAAATGCACTATCATAAATGAGCACCCAATCTCCTACTTCAATTGGCTTAGGACGCAATCGATGAGTTTTATCAAAATAATGCTTGTTCTTCATTCTAGATTCTCTTAATTTTTCAACAGCATCATCAAGTCTTAATTTACCTTGTTCTAACTGTTTAATACGCAAACTCAAAAAATCATCAGTAGACATGTTTTCAGACCAAGGAAAATTTGACCATGCAGAAATATGAGACTGAATTGGAAACAATGGTTTTTGACAGTACATGAGTTCAGCAGGCATATATCCAGTAGTACGTGTGCATGTCATTCTATCTGCCCAAAGTGCAAAAGGTAAGAATTTAGGCCATTGTTTGATGTCACCATTACATGCTTTAGATATGGCTTTCACAATAGGTGGATGCCCTCTCTCTATTTTACCATTGGCCTCTGGGTTATATGCAGTAGTGAGAGACAAACGAATACCGTGACGCTCAAAGAACTCTTTAGCTTCTCTCGCATTTAACTCTCCACGATCGGCAACTACTTTCTCTATGTATCCAAAGCGACTTATGACATCTTCAAGCAAGAATTTGCAAACATTGTAAGTGGTATTAGATCGTAGTGCACGTCCCTCTACATGATTAATTAAATCTTCTCTTGCAAGTACAATGTAACGCATTTTGTCAATACCTTTAGGCATAGTTACAAGATCTACTACCCACTTGTAGTGAATACAAGGTGGATAAGTAGGATGCAACGGATCTCTATGTTTGACTGATGAATGAAGTTGACAAGTAGAACATGTAGAAACATAGCTACTAATGTCAACATACATCTTAGGCCAATAATAGGTACTTCTAATTTTTTCATATGTTCCAAAAAATCCTTTATGACCGGCCCATAATGTCTCATGCATTTCCTTCATTACTTGCAATTGAAGACCTCGTTTTCCTAGGACTCGTTGTGGATTCTTAACCTTACCCTTAGCATGTCTCCAAAGATAACCATTACATAGGAAAAAGTTATAAGCTCGTTTCCTAATGTTACGGAATCTATTCGTAGTCCAGCTAGGTAATGGTTGTAGTGTACTCAGATACTTTCCTATGTCTCTCCATTCATCTTCGTACTCAGACTCATGAAATTTCTCATACTCATATATATATGGAACATAGTCAACTAAATTCACATTCTTTATTAGATCACTTTCAAGATCATCATCAAATCTAGCTCTCGATAACATATCAGCAACTGAGTTTGACTTACCTGAAATATGAACTAACTCAGGATTTATGAACTTAATATATGAGATCCATCTAAGCATGGCTATATCAGGAGATGAACAATTGGCTATCATTCCAATGAGAGGCAAACAATCAGTCTCAACTTTGACATTTGCACCAATGAAATATTCTTTGTCTGTTTTCAAAGCTGTTACCATACCCCATAGTTCTCGTTTGATCTGTGGATATTTTCGTTGTGTTTCATGTAGAATTTTGGCACCAAACCTAATTGCATATCTATTCCCTTCACTATCATCTTGACTTATGACCCAACCTATACCAATAGGACTAGTATCAACAGTCAATATAATAGGTTTGTTAGCAGAATAGTCTACACGCTTAAGGATGGGAGCTTCAAGCAATAATTTCTTCAATTTACGCATAGCTTGAGTATGTTTGTCAGTCCAAATAAATTTTCGTTTCTTCCTCAACAAGTCATAAAGGCAATCAGCAACATGAGCAAAGTGTGGGATCCAAATAACATAAAAGATACAAGCACCAAGAAATCTACGTACCTCACTCACATTGTTACATGTTTCAGAAATCTTGCTAATGGCATCAACTTTTTGTGGGTATGGCTTTCGACCATAATGGCCACATAAATGTCCAACAATAAGCACCTCGTTGACACCAAAAACAGATTTCTCTATGGAAAATGTGAGACCTACCTCTTCAAATCGTTGAAATATTCTTTCACAATCAGAGATATGGTCAAGAACAAATTTACGACATCCAGATGAATCTAAAGTAATGTCCTTTACACGTTCCTCACTCCCTTTAATTGGAATATCATCAATGAATGGCATAGTTATATGAGGGATAAAATCATGTAAGACCATATTCATAGCACTCATCATATGAGCCACAGAATTAGTCGCTCCTTGAGGTAAAGTACACATTCGCACTAAGCCTAAAGGAGTTTTCATTGTGGTTATGTCACGACTATCAATTGCTAACTGGAATTGGTCATATCCAGAATATAAATCACCCATTGAATAGATAGAATGTCCTGAAAATGATTCAGCAAACTCATCTACAATGGGTCCTGTTCCTACATTCCTTATGGTGACTTTATTGACGGGTTGGAGATCTTGAATAAAACGTAGTTTCCCATTCTTTTTAGGCACAGTGAACCATCTGTTTGAGTAAGGTGCAAAAGATGGCTCTAAAATTCTCATGTTTATCTTCTCCTTAAGTAGTTTCATTAGCTCAGGTAAGTGAGCCTTTGGAACAGGTATAGGACGAAGATTCCATGGAATATGTGGAATAGTAAAGATTATCATGGGTGCAACTAGCTTAGGATCTACACAACCAATCTCATGAGGATACATAGTAAAGGCTTTTCCATGGCTACGTATGACTCTCTCAAATTTATCTCTCTCTGCTGGCAAAAGAAAGTCATCATCTCTACCAATTTTCACCTGTTTGATTGTCTCATCCGTGAATGTATGTCCTATGTTTTTCTTATCCCGAAGAATTGGATCATTTTTCACATCAATAATTTTTTCATTACTTCCTTGAGGTAATGGTTGAGCTATGGGTTTGATTTTTTTGTCTGCAGTTTTGTACTTTGTTTCAACTAAGGCATCATGTGTTTGGTTAAATTTCGAGCACTTGTCAATATTGAGAGCATACTCTTGGATTAGAGCATACTCATCAAGGGAAGAAAATAAGAATAATATGGGAATTAGAATTTTGTTGAAGACATAACTCTAACTCCTCAAGAGTAGAGAAACAATGAGATGTCTCAATCACATGCTCAATGTTCTCATCATGTTCCATGATTTTGTTGTTTTTATAATTTTTTTGGGTTTTTTGGATAAAAGACTTGGACAATTGACTCTTATGAAGAAAATCTAATCTAGAATGTGGAAAACAAAGTGACAAACTATTGTACATGTTGGTTGGATGCGAGATGTCAAACCAATATCCACTGTTGTCCCGCTCAACAATGGATTCTATCCGAAATTTTGATCATATGTAGCTCCAAACATGAATCGAGGTGCACAATCACTACAAGCATGCTCATGACCCTGAGTAACAATAGGTTTCTTTCTAATTGACAATCGATTCCTAGGATGATTCACTCCTACTGTCATGACTTGAAGTGATTGCATTCCATCCTTAGACTTAAATCTAGCATAGGTAGACCCATCATCCATGGCTTTAGTTTCCATACGACTCTCACAAATAAAGGGTTGACCTAAGAGAACTTCATAGGAGCAATTATCTTGAATAAAAAAGTGAAACTCTTCTGTGATTCCTCCTATGGATATGGGCACACTAGCACAAGCTCCATACAGGGTACCTACACCATTATCTGCAGTTCTCATACGCCATCCACAATCTTTATCTATGGGCCATCGAAACTTATCATAGACTTCTCTTGAAATCACATTGATTTCAGAGCCGGAATCTACTAATGCATTTACAGTGATAGTGTTCTTATCATTTCCTATTTTAACATGCATCTCTGATGTACCTCTAGACCAAAATGTTCTTTTAAAGTGGCTTTCAGGATTGTTTTCATGATTTTCATGGTCAGGTTGAATAGGTCCTAAGAAATTTTTATTAACATTTACTTCATCATCATCAAAGTCCTCTTCATCAGATTCATCAAAGTTTAAGGCTTCATTCATAGCTTGATCTTGATCTAGAGAATCTTGCATCTCAGTATCTAGATTAAGTGGAAACCTCTTCCTTTTAATTAGGCCGATAAAGTTATCTTTAAAAACAGGCTTTGCAATAGAGAAAACTTGTTCTAAAGACATAGTCACTTGACTCTTAAGCAAAATGTCATCTAAAATCTCCATAGGATCTATTTTTCTCTCAATTTCTGAAATCAAGATGGCTTTAGGTTTTCTCTTTGGTTTCTTTTGTTTTTGCTCAGGGTCTTGTTTTTGTTCATGTTCTCGTGTTTGGTCTTCAGTTTGTTTTGATTGTTCTTGTTTATCCAAAGGCTTTGGTTCTGTTTTTCTTTGCTTTGTCTTCTTCCCTTTTTGTTTCTCCTCTTGTTTTTGTTCATTGGGTTGTGCTTCTTGTTTTTTATCTTTGGATTGTGATGTTTCTCCCTGCTCTATGATTGTTTCTATTCCCTCTGAGGTTTGTTTTCGTGTTACTCTTCTTTCACTAGGCTCAGCTTCATCTCTTTTTCGTTTTTCTTCTACATTGGATATGTGAGAAATAAGAGATTGATCTTCTATTGGTGACTCCCAAGCCGTTATTCTCCTAATCTCATCCCGTGCTCTTACTAAAGCCTCTATAGAAAAATCACCTTCCTTTGTGGGTTTACTTGATTCTACTTGTTGTTCATCAAGAGCTTCTAGTTTCACTCCTCTAGTTCTTCTTTGGATGATATGTATGCATGACGAGAATAGATGGAATCCTTACACATAAATCAGTTTCGAAAGGAAGAATGGTCCAATATTGGAGCTTCTTATACACTTTCAGAAACTAATAAATATGTATGGATTTGTATGGATTATATACATGCAAGTGAATTATGATGATGGATTTCACTCACAAGCTCAAAGAAACATCCTCACTGGTTCAACGCAATACTGCAGAGCCTTCTCACACATAGAAGAAATAGAAGACATGTAAAAATACTTAAGAGACTGAGAGAGGTGACAAGAGACAAGTGACAAGTGACATGAATTAAAAAGAATTTGAATTAAGTTACATGTAAAATATCGTCGTGGTACGTCATGCTAAGCAGTCTACTGATCAAAGGTGGTTCCGACCCTCAAACCATGACAGTTCAACCGAATGTCACACGTAAGAAGGTGAGTTCCACTCCAGTGACCCTATGTCTGTCTAGGCTCGTAACGTCTAACTAAAGAAGTCTAAGACTCATTAAAATCAGCTCTAACTCACTCACACGCTCCACCGAGGGTGAGTCAAGATAGAGATGCTGGTTTCAAGAGCCTATCCTAGATTGGAGTTCTAACTTAAATTTGAAACTAGGTTCTATACTCATACTAGCTCACCTTGGATCCTCACTCGCTCAACCGAGGGTGATCGTCTCAAGGAAACCGTAAGCTAGCATGAGCCCTATGGATGCCTAACAATGATGCTCTAGGAGTTTGGAGGGGGGTTTATATAGTTTTTTGAATGAATTTGGGCCCTTGGATCTAGAGAAATCAACTCTCAACTCTAGGATCACTACTTTTGATTACAACCATTTGATTAATCAAATCAATGGCTTGGAATTGTTCTTTCTATCAAATCTAGTGTAAAGGAGTGAAATTTAGGCGCCCTCATTCTCCACCATTGGATCTGGGGATGATCTGGACCGTCGGATCAGTGCTGACATCAATTCGGATAAGATAAGCCACTATTTTTGGAGAAATGCTGCATTATTGATCTTTGATTGTAAAAAAGGTCTTCTTTTATGGAAAAAATTCGTGGATCCTCCTTCCTTTATGCTTTAGTGCATCTCCACCCTTGAATATGAGCTCATCTTGACCGTACAGCATGGTTCAATCATATTTTGACATGTGGCAGACATTCAAGCCTTCAATTTTCTTAAACTAGAAAACTGCGGTGATCCTGAAAACTGGACTTTGTACTCTTTGACCCTCCAAATAGGCTTTGATGAAGATGAAACATTGTAGGACTATGTTTCCAAAGATCTCCTTCAGGAATATGCAGAAAAAACTCCCATCTGAATCTAACTTGTACAAGTTTGACTACATTTGGAAGCTTGCAAGGTGGCATTAAGGTGTCTAGGAAGCTCGGATAGCCTTGAAACTTTATACAAATATGTAGCCACATATGGTCTTTATACATGCCAAACCATATGGCTAACATAATTTTCTATACAAGAATTTGTAGGGTCAAACTAGAAAAATTACATTTTTACAAAATGAACATAGCATATCAATGTGCTACAAAATCCATTTTCTGCTGAAATTTGGGCTATAGACTGCCTTTGACAATCTTTACAAGTATATGGATTTTCATCTAATTTGGTGACAATGAAATTTTTGCCCTAATTTCCCAACTTTGACCAGCTTTGACCAGCTTTGACCGCTACCATGGACTTTCTTGATTTCTTTGAAACTTTGTATGTGACCTTCCTTTGACATCCTTGATGCATCCTGGACTTCTCGGGGAATTCTGGCTACCTTCACCAAATATGTTTTTTGTAGGCCTTCACAAGTGAGAGGAGAGAGAAAATCTCGACGACAACGGGTAGTTGGTACCATTTAACTTATCCTCAACAACCAACATACGAAATACATCACTGCTTTCAGCCATGGCCTGTGACTAAAATACCTTGATGCAGAAAATTGACTATACCTCAAAAAGTTGAACAGAACTGCCCAAATAAATTCTGCTACACCTGTAGCAGACTTTGAGACGCTTATACTGGCGAACAGAAACTGGTATATACATGTGGCACAACAAGACAAAATAGCCTACACAAGAACTGCGATAATGCGTTCGGAGGCCGTAACGAGCTCAGATCGCGATTTCGGGACCAGATAGCAAAGTTGTTTTGATCTCTAAAACACCCTGAATATGCTCATCAAATTTCATGTGAATCTAAGACTGCAAACGGAGGAGTGTCGATGGCGCCCTAGATGAAGCGACGACCTGCTCTGATACCAATTGTTGGAGTTAGACGTCTTCGAAAGCATGCGAACAGCACAAGGAAGAAGAAGAAGCTTGGAGCAAAACACACAATACTGAATGTGTTACTAGAGAATGTACAAAGATAAGTAGCCCATCAGGGCAATAGGCATATATACAAGCCGGGGGAAAAAAACCTCCTAAAGAGGGAAAAAAGTGCCCCGATGGTCCTAGAGTGTTCACACACATCACTACCTAAATATATCAACACAATTGACCCAAGAGCTTTTAACCACATCTAATTGGACCCCTAATCTTGCTATAGGAAGTTATTTAACTAATTTAGGATGAGTATATGCTGAGAAATAATCTTAAGAAGTTAGGGGTGTAATCCCGACATTTTAGGAGGATGACAGACAGTAGACATAGGCATATTGTAATGAACATATCTCATAGATCTCTGAACCAAATGACATGAAATTTGATAGCATAGAACTAGAAGGTCTAAGCTAAATGCATTAAGTTGAATCACAGTAAAAGATTAAGTATACGCAGAGAACTCCTCAAAACAAACTCACTAAAAATTGAGAGTCTAGCAGCAGGTAATAGTGAACATGAGATAGTTGTATAATCTGAAACAAATGTGTAATATATTGAATGTATGATACAAAGGAAATGATGTAGGCTTACTCATACATGTGTGGGCTAAGTGTGCCCACAATCTTGAAGCTCAATGTGTCCTTGTTCTGCTCTCTCTCTTTTCGTGACTAAAAGTCATGGACTTTTATATATGAGTTCAAATTTGAATTTTGAATCTACCACCTAAAAGTGATCCTATCTTTTAGGCTCCTAATTAATTTGATTTCAAACACTTGGTTGCTGTGAATTACAATTCGTAAAGATACGAGATTTTCTCAAGCTTTGCCTTTTACATTTATCTTGAGTTAAACTCAAGATATTTACAAGAGGTGTTCACATGTGACTTATGAACATATATTCTCAAGATATGAAGTAAACCTTTGATCTTTTGATCAATCAAATGTATCAACAACATAGTGGTGTTGCAGGTGGACACTTCACGTCTGATCGAGTAATTAAGACCATTCTATTCTCAGGACTTTTGTAGCCAAGTCTTCATATGGATGCACATACCTATGTGAAGAGATGTGACACATGCCAACGTGCACAATATCTGATCAGAAAGGATGAGATGCCTTTGAGGCCAATGATGGGAGGACGCGCATTTTTGAAGTGGGGCATCGACTTTGTAGGTCCTATTAACCCCCCAACTAGAAACTCCCATGCAGAGTACCTTATTGTAGCCACAGATTACCTTACAAAGTGGGTATAAATCAAAGCCATTACAAAGAAGGATGCTCAAACAACATCTAAGTTTTGATTCAAGAACATGTTCACCAGATGCGGGTTACCAATAGAATTAATAACTGATAGAGGTACACACTTCTTGAATGAAGTTATTGAGAACTTTCTCCAAGAATTCTTGGTGATACATAAGAAGTGTGCCCCCTATCATCCACAAGCTAAGGAACAAGCTCAGAGTACAAATACGATCCTATCTAATGTATTGAAAAAACTGGTTAAATATTGAATGCTCTAATTGGGATAAACAACTTCATCATGCAGTTTGGGCTTACCGAGTTGCCTACAAAATGTACTCAATGCCACCTCATTTCATATGGTTTTTGGATAGAATGTTGTGTTACCATTAGACTTTCTAATCTCGACTTTAAAGTAGCACAAGAGCACGAATGGAAGGGACACGATCTATCCTCCAGGATATTTGATCTAGAATGCTTAGGTGAGATGAGGCTAGGAGCAGCAGCAAGAATCTATGTTGCAAAGAAAAGGAAAAAGGCATACTTTGATGCACACATCAAGGATAAAGGATTAAAAGAGGGAGACCTAGTGTTGGTTTATACAATAAAGAAACATGCCCATAAATTAGAAAAACAAGGATATGGACCCATGATCATTAATAGAATTTCCACTAGCGGTGCAGTTCAATTGGCCACTCTAGAAGGTGACAACTTGCCAACCTATATTAGTGGATGTAGAGTCAAGCTATATCAAGAACCTCTTACTGAGGATATGCTAATGAGACTCCACACTGCTAAGAAGTGAAAAGAAGAAGAGATAAGGGTTAGAGAAGAAGCACAGGCAGAGGTTAGAGAGTGCATTAGGTGATATAAGTTAAATGACTAGGCCTAGATGTGAATCCCGAAGCCCCAAGATATCACATGGCCATGTGCCAAACATTGGGTTCCATTGCTTCTCGAATAATCGATCGATGTCCCTTTGTGACCATAGAGGTAGGACAAGGAAAGAGTGTAAGGATTTTGAGAGCTTTGATTGATTCAGGTGCAGCAACTAATGCAGTTAGATTCTCATACTGCCAAGATCTACAATTGGGGATCAATTCCATAGAAGCATATCTCATAGGATAGGGAGGAGTAGAAACCCCTTGTTTGGGTGAGGTGGAGCTTACCATCTATCTTCACGATGTCCCAATCATAGTCAAAATGCTAGTGTGTCAAGATGAGGACCTTATGGAGCCACTTGTCTTGGGTCAACGTTGGATCTATGACCATGCAATCAACTTAAACCTAAGAATTCAACTTCTTCAAGTTTGGGTACATGAACAATGCATCACATTAGAATTAGAGAATTTCATGATCACAAATCCAAGTATCACACATTCTATTAGTTCCTCTAAGACTAATCTTAGAGAAGAAGATCTCGTATGTGTCAAGCACTCTATGATGCAGAAGGAGTCCATCATGGCAGAATAAGCTCAAAGGCAAGTGGATCTCCCTCCTTTTTTAAAGACCAATAAAGCCACAGTAGTTCAACCACAAAGGCAAGTGAGACAGTACAAGACAACTTCTATATCAAATAGACAAACAACATTGAGGAAGGAAGTAGTTATGGGCATGAAGCAGGTCTGGGTACGAAAGGGGGGGCAACCAATCACACCATTGCAGTCGAACTCGTTATCAAAGAAGCAACGATGAATGCCAAGGCAAAAAGTAGTAGAAGAAAAAGATTTCTATCTCAAAGAGTAGTCCAAAATTGGGTACCAAAGCAGTAGATGAAGGCCAACCACAATAATGCACAAATTTGGGTGTCTAAGGAATTAGTTGTAGCTCAACAAGAGTGATTGCACATGTAGGTACCCAAGGAACTCTTACATGTACAAAACCCTATGTGCTCCCACATGAGAAAAGTTTCAACAAAGAAGCCTAGGAGAGGCAAATGTGAGAACCAAGCACAGAGATCAAAAGAAGATAAACTCACCTCTTTGGCAATAGTAAGAAGATAATCATCAAGGGTATGGGTTTTGAAGCCAAAACCACCAGTAACACCCACAGAATCAAAGAGCCAACCACGAGGGATACATAATTTAAGAAAAAACCATCCAAAGATGCAGAGGCCAAAAGTGATATGTACATAGTCGACCACTATTCTAAAAAGGATCCCTATAAGGAGGAATGATCCGCTGTCGTTCAACCATCGATTGTTTGCATGGTTTTGAGATCTAATGAATAATACCTCTAAACACATATTGCATCAATTTTGCAAGTAACATTGGATGCCCTGACATGCAAAAACCATGTGCTGTTTGCATAACCCCGTCTTTTGCACCATTCAAGTCATGCATTTCCAAAGTATGCATTACTATAGGGCCACATTACAAGGCCATGCATAGACACAATTGAGAATCCCATGCACATGAGACACATTTGACATATGTAAAATATTTTATTGATACTAACCTCTTTCTTCTTGTTTTATGACACTGCTCCAAAAAAAGAAAGAGAGAGAGAGAGAGCAAAAAGAAGAGAAAATCATGAATAGGATAATGCGCTCGAAGAATCTCATCAATGAATCATCAATGACATTCATCAACAATGAAAGACAAGCCCATGTTCAATCACCATGATGGGAGTACCACACTAAGGGATGAATATCGATCGATTTTTCACCTAGGTAAGAATCCCCTTACTTTGGCAACATTAAAACAATGCTAGATTAGGAAACCTCTTCATCAGCATACCCTTGAGCACTTAGCTCAAGACCCAATTTTTGCAACATACTTCTTGCAATGCATTCCCCAAGTACGCATGCATAGGGCCACATTACAAGGCTATGGAGAAGGCACATGTTTTCTTTAACCCATGCACTACAACACTTAACCATCGTTCATTATGGGTTATAAGTACTTGGCATGAAAACTATGAAACCCATGTTTGAAAGATCCAAAGGACATCAAGGTTACAATCTCAATACCTATGAAGCAATTTACAGCCAACAACTGCTCAAAATCAACCTTGAGAACCTCTTTTAAGCAACTAGAAATTTTTAGAAGCTACAAATACACCGTCATGCTGGAATCCAAGGAAGCAACACATACATGATGGAGAATGTTAATCTCCAAAAGAACAACTTATTCTTGTGATTAGAACACCTCTATACCAAGAATAAGTCAAACACTCCACTAATTTAGAGGATCAATTGCTAATTACCAAAAGATTAACAAATCTGTGAAGAAGATGAAACACAGAAAAGTCTGCTGCACTATTTTTCCACATTGACCTATCAAACGTGTAAAGTTTTTTATGAAACTTTGTACGAAGTATCTCCTAGAGATTGCGCAACTATTCCAAGTTGAATTACTCCAAAAGATTAAGTATAACTTGAGAAATTGATTTCACAAGTTACCTATGTCAGAAACTGTTATCCAAAACAGTCGACTTTACACCTGTAACTTTTAAGACTTGGTTCTCCTTGAATAGAACCCGTTTTACAAAATGCTTCTAGACATAAGTAGCTTATCTTCCAACTTAAAGATTAAGCCCTCACTCATGCAAAACTTTAAACTGTGCTAGGAGAAATGATCAAAACATTGACTTCGAAATATGCGCCTGTTTTAGGAACCTGTGAATACACTTCACATATGAATGTTCCTACACTTAATTCACTCAGCCTGATTACAATTGGAAGCTGAAACTTTGCACAGAGGTCAAGCAACTCTCAACTTAGACTTGTACAAAAGCATTCCACAATTGATCTACTGTAGAAGGAGAACATGCAGAAACATCGGGCGCAAAATTTTTCATTTACTCAGAGAAAATACAACTGAGTGATGAGAGCTAACTCAAAATTCACTTTCCTCTATCTCATGACTTCTATCTCCCTCATTCTTGACTTCTAACTAATGTCACATAAGCTCTCATACATGCCCCGACTTTTCTCAAAGTATTTATAGATAATTTGTACATAATTCTTACTGAACAAAAGATCTAAGTCATCTATGACTATGCTAATGTACATATGTGTACACTTCTCTTGTCCTCTGATTGTAATCTTCTTCCACACTTTAGGAATTGATTCTTCCTTCATCATTTGATCTTCCAAGCCTTCAATTGGTGATTGGTATGCACCAACAGCTCCCCCTCAATCATCAATTGAGGTCTTCTCTGTCTTCTTGATACTTGCCATGTCTTTGAACCTTTGTAACTTAGGTCCATCCAAACTCTTTGTCATCATATCTGCCACCTGTTCTTTTGTTGGAGTGTACATCACTTCAATCTCTTTATCTAGTACCTTTTCCCTCAAGAAATGATATTGTATCTCTATATGCTTAGTCCTGGCATGAAAAACAGGGTTAGCTGCCAAATACAAAGAACTCATATTGTCTCCAAAAATTATTGGAGTACTATGATCAATCTCAAAACTTTTCATCAAGGTCTTCAACCATATGACTTCTTTTGCAGCTTCTACCATTCCCTTATACTCAGCTTCTGTGGATGATAAAGCAACTGTATGTTGCTTCTTTGAACACCAAGACACTAACTTGTCTCCAACATAACATAGATATCCATGAGTAGACCTTCTATCATCTGAGTCACCTGCCCAATCTGCATCACTAAACACTTTGATTCTTGTGTCAGAAGTGAAACCATAATACAAACCTTCACTTAGGGTTCCCTTGATATATCTGAGTACCCTTTGGGCTGCAATCCAATGAGTCTTCTTTGGACAATGCATGAATTGTGACAACACACCTACTGCATATGATAGATCTGGCCTTGTCAAGGTAGCATAGATTAGACTACCTACCAAACTCTGATATTTCTTCATGTCATTGAACTCTTCACCTCCATACCTGCTTAATTTATGATTTACCTCCAATGGTGTAGTTGAGGTCTTGCAATCTTCCATGTTAAACTTGATCAAAAGATTCTTCAAGTATCTCTCTTGTGAAACATATACTCCATGTTGAGTATACACAATCTGCATTCCTAGAAAATAAGATAAGTTTCCCAAGTCACTTATCTTAAACTCCTTCTCTATTTGCTTCTTGAGTTCATTGATTCCTTGAGCATCTGTTCCTGTAACAATAATATCATCAACATAAATGCACATGTAAATGTATCCATTTTCACTTGCCTTCACTAGCAAGCTACTATCTGCCTTTGATGCTTGAAAACCACATTCATTCAAGAACTTGACCAATCTGTAATTCCAAGCTCTTGGGGCTTGCTTCAACCCATATAAAGCTCTCTTGAGCTTACACACATATTCTGATCCAATTGATTCCATGAAGCCTTCTGGTTGCTCCATATATACTTCATCTGCAATGTAACCATTAAGAAATGCATTCTTCACATCCAATTGTGATAATTTCCATCCCTTGCAAGTAGCAATAGCAATCAATGTCCTAATTGTAGACATCTTAGCAACAGGACTAAAGGTTTCATCATAATCTACCCCATAAGTTTGGGCATAACCTTTAACCACTAGTCTAGCCTTATATCTAGACACCTTACCATCTGCAAACCTCTTTGTTTTATATATCCACTTGCATCCAATGACTTTCTGATTCTTTGGTCTTGGTACTAGTTCCCAAGTTTCATTTTCAAGTAGAGCATCATACTCTTCTTGCATTGCCTTCTCCCAATTCTGTTTACCTTTGGCTTCTTCATAAGTGGTTGGATCTTCTTCTGTTTTCACAATGTAGGCATAATCTTTTGTTGTTAGAAAAGATGTATCATAACTATACCTTATAGGCTCTTTCCTTTCTCTTGTAGATCTCCTGATTTCTGCACTTCTTGAAGTTTCAGCCTCATTTGATTCTGGATCAAATCTTGGCCCTTCTTCTACATGATCCTGCACTCTACATCTAGAGTCAACTTCATCAACAATTTCTTCACAAACTTTTACCTTTGCCTTTCCTTTTCTTTGAATTTCTTCAACACCTGTATACTCATTTGGTGATCCTGAATACCACACATTTTGCTCATCAAATGTTACATCTTTAGTAACAAGAAATTGCTTTGTGGATGGACTCCACAACCTGTAACCCATCTGTCTATCATCATATCCAATAAACACATACTTCTCTGCTTTTGGTTCTAGCTTATGTCTTAATTGTGAAGGAACATAAGCATATGCAATACATCCAAATACTTTACAATGATCAAGACTAGGCTTCTTACCCCACCATGCTTCATAAGGGGTTCCTCCATCCAAAGGTTTGCAAGGCAACCTATTCACAAGGTATGTTGCAGTGTTAATGGCCTCTGCCCATAAGTAATTTGGACAATTCTTTTCCTTCATCATGGCTCTTGCAAACTCTACAAGAGTCCTATTCCTCCTTTCTGCTACTCCATTTTGTTGAGGGGAGTACCTGCAAGTCACTTCTCTTTTGATACCTGCATTCCACAAATAATCATCAAACTCTTTTGAGAAATACTCTCCCCCTCCATCTGATCTTAACCTCTTTAGCTTTTGTCCTATGATCCTTTCTGCATAAGCATGGAAATGTTTGAATGTCTTAAAGACTTCTGATTTATCCTTTATTACATACAAAGTAATCCACCTGGTTGCATCATCAACAAACAACACATAATATCTGGATCCATTTATGCTATAGTCCCTTGAGGGACCCCATACATCTGTATGAACCAATTCAAGCATATTTGAATACTTGTACCCTGATTTGTTATAAGAACTCTTATGTGCTTTACCTAATTGACAAGCTTCACACTTGTACACCATATGTTGCCCTTCAATGTTTGGCAATCCAAGCACCACCTGATTCTTTGACATCTCCTTTATAGCTCTCTCATTGAAATGACCTAGCCTTTTATGCCATAGGTCTAATTCAGACACCTTTTGACCTCCATAGGTAAACAATGCATGTCCCACATTACCTTGGACTTTGAGAGTAAACAATCTTCCTTCCTTTTTACCTGCAATTATGTTTCTATATCCCTGATTTGGATCTTGTACATAAACACCATCATTTGTGAATCTTACCTCATATCCTTTCTCCACAATTTGCCCTACACTTATCAAATTTTTAGGAATAGTAGGAACATAAAGTACCTTACTCAGAAGTGTACTTCCACTCTTTGTCTTCACTGATCCAATGCTCTCCACTTTATGTTTGGTATTGTCACCTGTTTGAACTGTATGTCCATTCACCCTTGCTTCCATATCAGTCATCAAGGATAGATTCCCACTCAGATGGTTGATGCACCCTGAGTCAATATAAAACACTCTTTGATCTTCTCCCATTGATTCATGAGTTGCATTCAAGATAAGAGTCATGTCATCCTTCTGATCTGATGCATAATTGTAATAATTATTATTGTAGGACTGAGATTGGAAGTTTCTTCCACCTCCTCTACCATATGATGTCCTACCACCTCTTCCTCTGAAATTGCCTCTTTGGTTTCTGCCTCCTCTACCTCTTTGACTATAATTCTGATTGTTGTATCCTCCACTTTGATTATTATACCAACAATCATTTGCCAAATGATTTGTTCTGCCACAAATCCAACAAGCTTTAGCATTATCTTTGTTCTTACCTCCTCTTCCTTTACCTCTGAAATTTGTCTTCCCTTTTGTAAAGTTGGCTTGATTTGAATTCCCTTCATCATCATTTGATTGATTTCCTTTGCCATTCTTTTTCTTGTCTTTGGAGTACATAGCTTGACTTGTACTTCTATCATTGTCTCCTTTAAGATCCTGCTCAAAGGTTAGCATGTGTCCTAGCAATTGATTAAGGTCAGGAGTAAAGTGATCAAGTGACAACTCTATGGATAATATAAAAGGCTTCCACTTCTCATCACCTCTTAGACCTGTAAGTATTTGTCTTACCAACTTTTCCTCTTCAATATCTTCATCCACTGCTCCCAAGCTATCTGCAATATCTTTCATCCTTGCCACATAATCTGAAATTGATTGTGAGCTCTTCTTCTTGAAAGTTGTGAACTCAGCCCATAGTGAGGACTTCCTTGACTTAGTTGTATTTTGGAAATGCTCTTCCAAGGCATTCCAAACATCTGTGGCACTTTCCAAACCTCTGATGTGAGGTAGAAGGTAATCATTTACAGACATGTAGATGATGCTCCTTGCTTGAGCATCCTTTCTCATCCAAGTCTTCAACATTGCAAGTTCTTCCCTAGTAGGAATACTTGGATCTGCAAACTCTGGTTTTTCTTCATCTCCTGTAATAAATGATATAAGATCTTTGCTCATGAGGTGTGCTTCCATCCTCATGGACCATGCTGGATAGTTCTCCCTATCTAGCTTATCAATCTGCAAGCTTTCTCCCATCTTGTATCCACCTGTGTATTGAAATCTTCAAGCTTTACAAACAATGTATGTACCTTTACTTCGAATTGAACTCCTTTTGCCTTTCTTGATGTCAATTAGTCTTCTCCCCAAGCTTTGACTCCAAGCTTTCACTTCTTGATCCTTCAAATGTTGAATCTCTTGAATCTGCAGCAGTCGGGATCCTCCTTTTCTTGAAAATTAATGTCTCCTGCTCTGATACCACTGATGGAGAATGTTAATCTCCAAAAGAACAACTTATTCTTGTGATTAGAACACCTCTATACCAAGAATAAGTCAAACACTCCACTAATTTAGAGGATCAATTGCTAATTACCAAAAGATTAACAAATCTGTGAAGAAGATGAAACACAGAAAAGTCTGCTGCACTATTTTTCCACATTGACCTATCAAACGTGTAAAGTTTTTTATGAAACTTTGTACGAAGTATCTCCTAGAGATTGCGCAACTATTCCAAGTTGAATTACTCCAAAAGATTAAGTATAACTTGAGAAATTGATTTCACAAGTTACCTATGTCAGAAACTGTTATCCAAAACAGTCGACTTTACACCTGTAACTTTTAAGACTTGGTTCTCCTTGAATAGAACCCGTTTTACAAAATGCTTCTAGACATAAGTAGCTTATCTTCCAACTTAAAGATTAAGCCCTCACTCATGCAAAACTTTAAACTGTGCTAGGAGAAATGATCAAAACATTGACTTCGAAATATGCGCCTGTTTTAGGAACCTGTGAATACACTTCACATATGAATGTTCCTACACTTAATTCACTCAGCCTGATTACAATTGGAAGCTGAAACTTTGCACAGAGGTCAAGCAACTCTCAACTTAGACTTGTACAAAAGCATTCCACAATTGATCTACTGTAGAAGGAGAACATGCAGAAACATCGGGCGCAAAATTTTTCATTTACTCAGAGAAAATACAACTGAGTGATGAGAGCTAACTCAAAATTCACTTTCCTCTATCTCATGACTTCTATCTCCCTCATTCTTGACTTCTAACTAATGTCACATAAGCTCTCATACATGCCCCGACTTTTCTCAAAGTATTTATAGATAATTTGTACATAATTCTTACTGAACAAAAGATCTAAGTCATCTATGACTATGCTAATGTACATATGTGTACACTTCTCTTGTCCTCTGATTGTAATCTTCTTCCACACTTTAGGAATTGATTCTTCCTTCATCATTTGATCTTCCAAGCCTTCAATTGGTGATTGGTATGCACCAACAATACAAAGGGATCTTACAAAGGATACCAAATACATAATGAAGAATAGGACAACAAACCCTACTACATTTTTGAAGAACAACCGCTCTTGTTGATACATGATGGACACTACCTCTCAAAGTACTACATGGAACATCCACTCTAACAAAGGGTCTGTCAGGGAAGAAATACTTGAGAGGTGAGG
>CM035419.1:115462439-115479939 GCA_020310875.1 Ceratopteris richardii | reverse complement strand
TTCTTTTTTCTTAATTCCATTGCCACCATGTCTTGTACCTTTGCAAAATGTTTTTCTTGATTCATTTTGTGATTTTGCGTTCCTTGCCTCAACCAAATTTACAAGCTTTCATATCCCTTTGTAAATCAAGCATAATATATACTCAATGTACTCACTAGAAATGCAAACAAGGGGAAGAAAAAAAAACAGAGGGATAAAAGTAGAGAGAAACAAGAAGAAAAACAACACAATAAACATATATTTTGTACTTAACTTCATTCTTTTGAAGATGATTCCTAGTTCATGAAAACGAGAGGGAATGGAGAACACAAGTAGGAATACCCTCCATTTGGGCACCGAGTATCACTTACTTATAACACACACACACACACACACACACATGTGTGTGTGTGTGTGTGTATATATATATATATATATATATATATATATATATATATATATATATATATATATATATATATATATATATATATATATATATATATATATATATATATATATATGTGTGTGTGTGTGTGTGTGTGTGTGTGTGTGTGTGTGTGTGTGTGAGAGAGAGAGAGAGAGAGGGAAGGGTTAAATGATGATAAAGATAATCGAGGGTAGATTTCGCTTAATGCATGAAAATAAAAGGCACCAAAAGTGTTGATACCCCAACCCCATACTTTCATCCACCATGTAACTAAATCTTGAGAGATTCAAAACAACAGAGGAGAGAGAGAGAGAGAGGACTATTCAAAAAGTAATAGAGGAGAGAGGGTTCATTGTAAATTAAGAAACATTAACATGTAGTGTGCAAAATTCTTCGAACTCCAAGAATCTATCACGATATTCTTGAAATTATGGGCTTCTTTGAAGATTGAAAGCTCATTTTCTTTATACTTCTCCCTCCTACACTAAGACAACATTTCATTTAATACTTCCCATGCTTTTTTTAATATATATTCCTTGTTTTTCCATCATTTCTATGAACTTCAATTACATAATACAAAATATCCACTTATCATGTATGGCGCTTAAATCCAATCCTTTGGAGTCTCTTATCTTCTCATGAACTAGTAGGAATATTTTTTCCTTGATACTACCAAATGATGTGTTTGAATCCCAACTTTGGAGTTCTATTCATTGGGTCATGAATACTAGGAAGATCTTGTCCTTGCCTCCACCAATTGAACATTTTCTTGAAATTGTGTTGCATTTTCATACCTCTTCATATAGCCTTCATTAACAAATATCCTCTATGAACTCCAATCTAATTAGTCCTGAATATGTTTTATTGCAACATAAATCTATGATAAAGTTGTAAACTCTAGGCAAATCATGTGTAGAGATGCATGGGTTTTTTCACAACTCTACAAAGTGCACGCAATGTTCATTTGTGTATGAATCAATAAGATTTCTAAGATCAATCTAAATTTAAATCACAGTAAAAACTATAACATTATATAGCAATATTATATTATATTCTTTTTTTCATTGTTCTTTAACATCATAACTATATATTTTCTCATCTAAATGCTCTGATATTTATACCCAGAATTGGGGGTTTTATTATTACTCGTGAATACAATTCTGTTGAAAATTTAGGTACCTAATGGTCATAGTACTTGATTGTTCTAAATATAACATTATATGTCAGTGTAATATTACATACGTATTTTTCATTGTTCATAAAAATAATAATTATATGTTTGCTCATCTCAATGTTTTGATATTTGTATATGGAACTTGGGGATCTGTTGTTAGATTCAAATCTCATGTTCGATATCGAAATGTATTATGTCAACAAGATCTACAAGGATGCAATCTTGTAATGAAAGGCACCAATCACCCCTAGTTGAACCCAATACAAGAATCATGCCCCCTAAAAACAAAGAAAATAATAAAAAGGTTAATCATGGGGAAGCTTATTGAAACACAATCACATGATGAGAAGAGTAGAACAACAATGCGAAAAAGAAGCCTTAATGACTATTTGAGGGTTTTGGCAACAATTTGTTAGAAAACGGACCTCTACATTGTACACAACTCATGCTACACAAGCAAAGCGATCCAATTCGAAGTGAGCAACATATCCCAAGCAACCTCAACCACACCTATTTCCAATCTCTCCAATGATGCTGTCAAATTCTATCACGTGAGAACATACTATCAAGATTCTATAGTTCATTTTACATTAACAAATTCAATTCTCAAAAAGGGTTATGTCAATGAAAAATAAGGGAGAATACAACCATGACATCAAAGTTGTTCAAAGCTAACGAAAGGCAAATCCTATTTGTATTGTCCTCTCCATCATCAATAGAAACAATAAATGTTGATGAGCAGGCAATCATCATCTCTTAAGACGATGCATTGATATTGATAACTTAGCTACCATGCCCTCAACGAGATTAGATCAAAAAAATAGTGGAAGTGCAAGTGGTTTGATTCATTTGACTTTGAAATTCAAATGATATGAGATCCAGGCAGTGTTGGCAAAACTTCATCCATTAGACAGCAAGATTATTCAACCATATGCTCCATCATTTGATATCCTTTAGGAACAAAATTAGTTTTTCTAATGATCAATTGCATAAATTAAGCATGATGAACACCTCAATAATAGCTAGAAAGATTTTAAAGAGATATAACTACAACCAAATGGATTCCATTAACACAATGTAGGCGCAATGAAAGTACATATTACAATTCCAAGATTAAGCACTTATAAATCATCAGTTAAATCATTCACTCAATCCCATTGATTGACATTGGACATGGCCACACTTAGATTTACACAAAAAAAGGAAAACATTTCTCATCATTTTATGAATCATGCACCTAATGATTATCGATTTCCAGAAGACGTGTAAATTCTTTTTCCATCGGGACCATTATTGATGTGCTTGAACACAGACATGTTTATGGATCATCAACTTTTGAGATATATTCATTAGGTCATGAATACCAAGAAGATCTTGTACTTGACTCCACCGACTGAACATTTTCTTGAAATTGTGTTCACTTGCATGCCTCTTCATATTAGCCTTCATTACCACATATCCTCTATAAGCTACAATCTAGTTAGTCCTCAATATGTTTATTGCAACATAACTCCATGATAAATTTGTAAACTCTAGGAAACACCTATATAGAGATGCATGCGTTTTTCCGCAATTGTACAAAGTGCACACATTGTTCACCAATCACCACTTATTTAACCCACTACAAGAATCATGCCCCCTAAAAACAAAGAAAATAAGGAAAATGGTAATCATGGGGACTTTGGAAACACATTCACATGATTTTAAGAGTAGAATAACAATGAGAAAAAGAAGCCAAATCGATCATTTGAGCATTCTAGCCACTATTTCTTACAAAATAGACCTCTACATTTTCTTTTCTAACAGAAATCATGCTAGAAAAGCAAAGTGATTCGAGTTAGAGTAACATATCCCAAGAAATCTCACCCACCCCTATTTCAAATATCTCCAATGATGGTATCAAATTCAATCACATGAGCACATATTATCAAGAGTCTATACACCATTTTACATTATCAAAATCAATTTTCAAGATCATAAAAGGCTAATGTCAATGAAAATAGAGGAGAATACAACCACGACAATCAAAGTTTTTCAAAGCTAGCAAAATGTCAATACTATTTGTATTCTCCTCTCCATCATCAATAGAAACAATAATTATGGATGAATAGGCAATCATCATCTCTTAAGATGATGCATTGATATTGATAACTATGATATCGTGCCCTCAACAAGATTAGCTCCAACAAATAGTGGAAGTGCCAATGTTTTGATTGATTTAACTTTGAAATTCAAAAGATATGAGAGAGTCAACCATTGTCGGGAGAATTTCATCCATTAGACATCAACATTATTGAACCACATGCTCCATCATTTGCTATCCGTAAAGAACAAACTTAGTTTTATTAATGGCCAATTGCATAAAAGCATGATGCACCTCAATTATGGCCAATACGATTTTTTAAGGGATGCACACAAAATCAAATGGATTCCATTAACAAAACGTAGATGCAATAAAAGTGCATAGCTAAGTTTACAATTTTCAAGATTAAGCACTTATACATCACCACTTAAATCATTCATTATGCTTGAAAACAAACATGGATTTGTCAATCATCAATTGTACATATCAAACATGGTGAGCTTATATGCATTACTTACCCATAGGTTCCATCATTTGTTATCCTCAAAGAGAAAAAGATGGCTTTATAAATTATCAATTGTGTGCCCTAAGCATGAGCTTCTCATCTTGAATCAAGAGAAAAATTGAGCATCATAGTAAAGAATTTTGTAAGATTATTGTTGCCCTCAAGTAATTGATAAAACTTCAATGATACATAACCATATTAATCTTCATAGACAATGTACTTTCAAAGCCTCCTCACAAAATCTCATCAAAAGCAGCATTGAAAGAGAAACAAAAAGTACTACTCAATGTCGAAGAAAGGAGCCAACATAATGGTTGTAATACTTTATTGTATGTAAATTAAGCTTCAATAACATATAGCCACATTGAATCTTCATAGCCAATGTCTTCACAAACACCTTATCAAAAGCAACACAGAAAGGGAAATGTGAAGTGCTACTCCATGTCAAAGAAAGGAGTCCCATATTGGTTGGTACATAATTTTTCATGAGAAGTCTCATTTTTTTTTTTAAGAAAAGGTGTTGCAAAAATTTATCAAGATATTTTAGGAAAAATATCACCCACTAGTTATCCTCAAAGTTCGACGGTCCTTTACATAAATCAAGTGCTTTGGTGAACAGTCACTTTTTTTTGGGGGGGGGAGGGGGAGGGTCCTTTTTTGTAATTGGGTCCATACTAGCTATGCGAACCAAATGGATTCCTTTTAAGGCCTATTCAAGAAAAGTGGGAATTATTCATGATTTTGAGATGATTCTTTGTTTCCCTTTTTTTTTTTTGTCATTTCACACACTACAACATGTTATTATCTCTTGTTTGGGTTATTAAATTCACACTTTAACATTAATTCTAATTGTACTATAAGTGGAGTATCAAGGCTAGGCTCAAAACTAAAAAGTTATCACAGTAATTATTATCAGTGGGACATGAATGATTCCCAAACTTCCTAAATCAGCCTTTTTTGTCTATTCAAAGAGGCCCATATCCAATCTACATTGAGGCAACAAAGCATCTTCAAGTTCTTTGAGGCTTTCCATACTTCGGATATTAGTTACAAGACCTTGGGAATCAAGAGTCACTTTCATGGGGAGGGAAGAGACACATTAAAAGGTCATGGTTCCACCTAGGGAAACTAACAATAGGTAGGGATCCATGGTTCATGAAATGGGGTTGAGTCCACGATTCATGTTGATTGGACCACACCTTAACAATCCACTTGGCTATCATTTTTAAGGCTAAAGCAAAAAGTTTATGATCACAAACACCCTATCCTTCAAAAGACAACAAACTT
This sequence comes from Ceratopteris richardii, assembly GCA_020310875.1. Lineage (NCBI taxonomy): Eukaryota > Viridiplantae > Streptophyta > Polypodiopsida > Polypodiales > Pteridaceae > Ceratopteris > Ceratopteris richardii. The sequence goes on along the minus strand of CM035419.1, from coordinate 115,474,481 downwards.
CTTATTTGATCATGGGAATACCTTTATGATTAGGGTCACATGTCCAAAAGAATTTTTTTCATGTTGACTCCAATTTGTGAAGCTCTTTGTCGGCCAGTCTCTGACATGAGAGGAAGTAAATGATGGATGGAACAAGAAAGGTATTAACCACCATAACTTTTCGAGTTGTGTTGAGTTGCATGCAACATTCTCTTCCAATATTGTAGTTTAGAGTCTAGTTTCCCTAACAGCCAATCCCATTGTTGGGCCATTAAGATTTGAAACCCCATAAGGAGACCCCACACAAATTCTTTACATCCTTGGTAAAGGATGAATTGTGGAGGAATATTGCAAGTTTTTATCACAATCTTCTTGTGGTTGATCTTGAATCCTAACATGTCCTGGAAAGTTCCCATGCAATTCCAAAAGCACACTTGCTTGATCATTTCGGATAAGAACATTGGTGTCTCCTTCAAACATTCTAATTACCATTTCGTCTTTCCAATTGGATAGGTTAATAACTTTAATCAATCTTTGAATAACTTGAAGCTCCATTAAGCAAGTAAGTTCATCCATAGCACTAGAAAAGTGAAACAAGGCAAGAGAGCACCCTTGTCTTGTCGAGTGCTTGGGAAGAAGATGGATAGACCAAGCAACAAAAACAACCACCAAAAACCTCTTGATGGTCCAAATGGAGCTTTGGAAGATCTCAAATAGTGCTTTTTATCCCATCGATAGTCAATCCTTTCAATGCCCACCTATCAATGAAGCATTGCACCATGTTGAGGTCACCAATAAGATGCATCACGGTAACAATTGACAAGAGGAACTTCCAACAATTATCCCACCCACGTGCATCATTGGGGGCATAGATTCAAATGATGTAGAAGGGAAACATGTGCTAAAATGAAACTAAATTCCATCTATTCCCATATCCACATTGCATGTCTAAGAAGAGGCATCCAACGAGCATTGATAACAATGATTGTCCCCCCTTCCCCCCATAACACCCCTCGCATGGTTTGTGGAGAACCAAGAATGTGTCACAAAAATTTATTACTCTTTTTTTTTTTTTGAGGGTACAAGGACTTGTTTATCTTCACTAACAAACAAATAGAATTCGGTATTACCTTCATGTCTCTTAGCCAAGAGTTAATATTAATGACCTAGTGAGTATCCGATGATCTTGTATCCGACAGCCCTCTGACATTGAAGGAGATTATCTTTATATATTTATTTGGAATGTGGGTTTTTTCCTCCTATTCTTGCCTTTTTTCTTCTCATTATTACTTGGTCTTTCCAACCAAACCCCATTTCCAAGGATAGGCTAATACATCATAACCATTATTTTTATCGTTCCCATTGCTCTCAATAGGTCAAACTTTCTTGTTGGATGTATCCAAGAACATAGACCCAAAAATTGAGCTTTTGATCTTCAAGTTCTCTTTGCTTTTACAATGTGTTAAGTGCATGTCTTCATCCTCTTAAATGAAGTCTAAAACCATCCTTCACAAAGAAGAAAACATGAAAATTGACCAAAAAGTATTCTTGATTAGCTATTTAAGAAAAACACACCAATACCGTGGGTTCCACACAAATTTATCACGGGTCTACACGCATCATTGAGAGTGTGATGTTGAGCTCCTAAAAGATATCCGGATTTCGAGAAGAGGGTTTGATTCATGAAATTATTCTCCTTCTCCACAACTTTGATCATAAGGGGTTTTCCCTTGGGCAATCCCTTATACTAGGGCCCGTGGTTCCATAGTGGAAACATGCATTCGGGAGACTTTTGAATACCAACTCCTACTCGATGCAGAGCTTTGGGCCAAGGTTGTCATTGATTCCCTTGGGCATTTTCTTCTTCCATGCATATCTATGAGTGTCAATGTCTTAAACGAGTATTCCAATGTTTGTATATATGCCCCTCCACATCAGCTTTGATTGCCAACGACTCACCCAAAGGAGGATACAATGACAATAGAAGTAGAAGGGGAGGTTCAAACGTTCAAATCCATAATGCATCTTGCTTTGACTTGTTCGTTACAAACTCTAGAAACCATATAAAAGATACATTTTAATTCTATTTATTGCCCAATATTCCAAATTAGAATGTTTGAAAGACCATGGTGTCATCTTAAGAAACCAAAACGATATGATTAGATGGCAAAATTTAACATTTTTGAACTACCATACCCCATGAGAATCACTCCTTCCTAAACCAAACCTTCCACATTCATTTGAGAGAGGACCAAAGCAACAACCGATGACAACACTAGAACTCTTTAATCCTTAAGCACTTCATACTTAGGGAGGGACACCCACGGATGAGAGATGTTAAACAGTGGGTTCTAAGGCCCCTGTGCTTGAGCCACACCCCCCTACGATCTACGAACCTTCCACTGAATGATGCAAAGGCTGCACCAGACCTCCACGCACAACACCAAGACAATCAAAGCTTAGATCCATGACATGCCAACCCCAAAAAAAAAACCCACAAAAACCACTAGTGATCAGGTCACTAAACCACACACTTCAAGACACAAGGCAGCACACACCTAAACCAAGCTTGAAAAGCTGAAAGACTCCCCAGCACTTGGACCCCACCCAAAGTACTCGACAAAACTCACAACTTGATGGTGACAACCATAGGATCCAATCAAGAAGGGAGTCAATGAGAGCGGCCTTATACTCTTGATTGGAAAATTGTGACCCTTGTTGGACGTGAGATGGCAAGACGGAGTGAAGTAGCCATAGCTCTTGTGTTTAAAGCCAAAAATTGCTCCTTGACGGCGTTGGACACAGCGGAAATAGTCGAGGATAAAAACCGCTTAGAACATTGATCAACATCAGTTGAATATAATTTCTACTTGCCAACCTTAAATGAGTTGGAATGATTTAAGGGTCAAGACATAAAGGAAAAAGGAAACGGAAGCAAGAAAGGCCCTCTTGACAATGCAGAGTACGAAAAGGATTAAGGTTTATGTGGCTTGGCGAAGGAGGCCAACTCCACGTCAAGTAGGCAGATCCGTTTGGCACTGACCTATTGACACAGAGGTCCAATGCTCAACCCCCAAGCTAGACATGTAAAGGCTTATGCTAATTTAAGCCAATGGAAAAAACTCAATTGTAACCCTAGTCTAACCCTTGCTTTGTGGCATACAGGGATCCCATGCATACTATGTCCATTCACATGTACAGTTGAGCTTTCAAAGTTAAAGCAAGGAGAGTAGGCGCCTACCGAACCTCCATTTTGAAGGGAAAAACCCCCCCCCCCCCCCCCCCCCAAAAAAGCTCCTAAACAACTAACCTCCAACTTCATTGGCTTTGAAACCTACCAGTTGTAACACAATCTAACCCATACTTTGTGGGATAGAGAGCGTTCCACAAGTACTATGTCCATTCACCTGTACAATTGAACTTTCAAAGTTAAAATTGAGGAGTATGCGCCTACCAAACCTCCTTTAAAAAATATATATAATACACTCGACTTTGAACGCCACCACTCTCCTGCCCAAGAACAGTGCGAGAACCGAGTAACCGCCCTTGGAGAGAGTGAAAACACCCAAGGTAAATCACGATCCCCAACCACAAGGCGATCGTGATGGAGCAAACAGCCCCAACACCAGCGAGCATATGCAACGACGATCCAGCTCGACAACACAACACTTTGAAGGACAATCAAGCAGATGAATACTATTCAAGAACGTTGATGGGCTTCCATTCAAGACACTGAATTGAGGTCGTTCGAGTAGTCATCAAAGCAAACCTCTCAACCACACTCATCAACCCATTCTTTGGAAAATTGTCCCTCAATAGAAGCTCAACCTGGATCATCCGGCAGAAGCTAAGGAAAGAGTCTAATAGAAGGGCAGCTCGCATGGTGTCAGTATATGAGTCCGATGCGCAGTATGCAGCGGATGCGTAGAGAGCCTCTTAAAACCATATGCGCAAATCTTTAATTGCCTCCAAGTGAACCCCCGAAATGTCCTACCCCAAGAAACTGTAAACCGTAACTTGTTGCCACCACGCCGGCAACGATTGTTCCACATCTTGATCGTGTTTCTCACACGAACTCCTCATGCATGTGACGAATGCATTGTTGGCACTCATCTTGCCACTGCGGTAACCAATATGCTACCTGATGAGACTCAATACACCCTCTTCATAGGTGCCTACTTTAGAGAAATCGGTAATAGAAATTAATGCTACCTAACATTCCCTTTCTGCCACTTTACTCCTGTATATATCCTTTCTACCGAAAGCAGAATCACTTAAAATGCTGTAACTATTTCGCGCATAAAAAATAGATACCGTGAGATTTGTTCTATCATATTCATCAGAGACATAAAAGGAAGGAAAATCTGAAGAGACAAGTGTGTGGAGGGGAATCATGGAAGGCCCCACATGGACTAGCCAAGGCCTCATGCCTTAAGGTGTCACTCTGTGCAAAAACGTCTAACAAACTAAATATGTGAAAAAAATCAAGCACTTTCAGGCACTCAAGCCCTCAACACGATCTCTTGTCATCCAAATCAACGTGTTTGCCACCTCTAACCATAACAGCTACCCTGAAGCATGTTTAAGCTCTTAAGACGGGCCTCGCACATGTTAAGTTTAGACATCTTTATTTCTCATGCATACCTTCTTGCTCATACACTTGGCTCGTAACTCCTACAAGCACTCTAAACTTAGACAACGGACGACACAAGAAGTCGTGAGAGGAGTTTTTTGTGCATAGGAGGGCCTCAAAAGCTCGTTTCATGCATAGATCTCCACCCATATCTACCCGAAGTTCGCTGACATTACACTTGCATTCTCAGAAACAGCTCATATTTAAAGCAGTGTAAACAGACATCATATTTTACCTATATCCTTTGATAAAGTTAACCACTATAACTTCAATAATAGGCTCACCCACCAACAAAGAAATGAACTCTTTATAAAAATTTCACTCTCTCAAACATTCTCTTTATTTAGGGTTTTTTGGGAAACAATTGTATGCTAACACTACGAATCCACACCAAAATTACATAATGGTTAGCAGATGGGCACACATTCGAAAACTACAGTACTATGTATGCGTATAAAGCCCTCTTCATGTGTCCTCATTTGTAAAAATCCAATCAAAAAGCTTACATTTCAAAGACTTGAACATACGTCATGAATGTTAAGAATACACCCAGCTTGCATTACATAGGCCAGTCAACTGCACGACTAAATGGCTGGCACAGCAGGGTGCCAAAAGGGCAGGACAGGACCAGGTGAACCCCATCATGCATGAGTTACCGAGGTGACCTGGACTTCTCTTCTACAAGATGCATTAACTGAGCGATTTATCTATAATTTACTTGTACGAACCTAGCGCTGTAAACTGGCAAGATAAATAGCTGAATAGGAAAGCTTTGTCAGTCATATGACACTGAACTCATCACCTTCAGAACTCACATAAGCAGCTTTTTTGTCAAACACTTTTGTCCAACTTGAATCCATATAGTCTGCCTTGGCAGTTCTATTTTTTGCATCATAAAGCTCAAGCTGTGCCTCTACCCACTTGGGTGTAAATGTAGAATTGATCCATAATGCCTCTCCAGTTGATTTATTTTTGAAATCAGGGGACTTAAGGGACAACTACAAAATAGAAAACAGGAAACCCCAGAAAAGGAAACCGGGAGTCAGTCAAATAATGTATAAGAAACATTGAACATCAAAAAAGAGTGTGTGTGTGTGTGTGTGTGTGTGTGTGTGTGTGTGTGTGTGTGTGTGTGTGTGTGTGTGTGTGTGTGTGCGCGCGCGCGTGCGTGTGTGTGTGTGTCTGAGAGAGAGAGAGAGAGAGAGAGAGAGAGAGAGAGAGAGAGAGAGAATATATACGATATATTAATGTTTGCCAAAGTCTAAGATGGCCTATGAGACCTAAGATTGAGAGAGAAAAAGAGAGAGAGAGAGAGAGAGAGAGAGAGAGAGAGAGAGAGAAAAATGAAATGAAATGAAATGATATATTTACGTCTTCAGAAGGCCAAAATGACCTATGAGACCAAAAGTTACAAAACTGATGAATCTGATACAACATCTGAGTACCAAAGGAAGTGGTTTTGAAAATGAATGATGTAAAATAGCTGGGAAAAGGCTAACACCTAGACTAATACAACAAAGGGCTGATACATAGGAGGGATGTGCTGATATACAAGGCTGGAGAACTATCCTCATCTGCACTGTGGGCGTCTGAAAAGTACAGCTCGAATCCTCCGCTGTAGTCTCCGTCGATACTGTGAAGCACCACCTCTCACTCTCGGTCGTCTAGATCTCCCTAGCTCCACTGTTCGGTCTATGAGAGTGCCAGTAGTTGCTGTATGAGTGTGGACAGAGCTCTGTACTAGATGCTCTACTGACTGCTCCTCTAGCTGCCCAGTGTCTGGTGTAAAGAAATCCGTAATCTGTCTCTGGGATTGTCTCCCTCCAGCTCTCCTCAGTAGAGTGTCTCTATGTCTGTGTACCTCTAGTAGATATAGTCCAAGACATCTCTGATCCTCAAAACTCATGACTCTAGATAGAGGCCCAAAACCCTCTCTGAATAGACAATGAAAACGGCCCCGTATCTCATAGTATACCGTGCAATGATATATGTAATGTAGCTCTGTCTCTGGCTCTAGGTGGAGAGAGGGATAAAGATAGAGAGAGAAAGAGAGTGAGAATGAGAGACAGAGAGAGACAGAGAGAGACAGAAAGAGAGAGAGAGAGAAAGAGTGTGTGTGCGTGTGTGAGAGAGAGAGAGAGAGAAAGAAAGTATTTTTACGTCTATGACATGCCAAAATCGGCTGGTCATGGAGTCCTATCTCTGGAGGTATATTCATGTCTATATGCTGAGGGAAGTACAAGCATGAGAATGCATCCGTCTACTAGCTCCATCCAATGGCAATGGGGTGGGTGGAGGATGTGGTACATAGGTGCATCCAGTGCTCGGTCTGCCCGTATTAAAGCTATAGGATCTGCTGTCATACGGGCTACTCGTTCCGCAGTCGCCTGGCAATGGTGTAGCCTCACTCCTCTGAACCTTGTGACTAGTGGTCATCGTCTAGCTCGGCTCATCTCAACCTGCTGTAGTGTCACTCCTCGTTCGGAATCGGGTGGGGTGTGTGTGAGTGAGTGAGTGAGTGAGAGAAAGCATGAGAGAGAGAATGTGCACACACATGCACGTAATTTTTTTTTGGGAGTGTGTGTGTGTGTGTGTGTGTGTGTGTGTGTGTGTGTGTGCGCGTGTGTGTGTGTGTGTGTGTGTGTGTGTGTGTGTGTGTGCGCGCGCGCGCGCGCATGTGTGTGTGTGCATGCACGCGAGTGTGTGTGTGTGTGTGTGTGTGTGTGTGTGTGTGTGTGTGTGTGTGTGTGTGTGTGTGTGTGTGTGTGTGTGTGTGTGTGTGTGTGTGTGTGTGTGTGTGTGTGTGTGTGTGTGTGAGAGAGAGAGAGAGAGAGAGAGAGAGAGAGAGAGCTCTCAAGTCAAACTGACCTTTTTGGCTCTATTATCCCACCATTCTGATGGACATGTGAAAAATTCTTGCCATAACCTTTCAGATTTTGGGTAAGGATCTGTAAACAAAAAGAGAGAAGAAACTGCATATCAATTTCACATTTCGTTTCACCTATTGTTCCTGTGTGCCTGTGTCTGTGCATGTTTGGGCTTCGAATATATCAGAAGTGCACATGGGTTGAAGTACTTCTGTGATGGCCCAGAATGTTCTTTGCTTCCAATTCCATTAGTACAATAGTCAAAAACATAACATGTACTGATCCCATGATGATTTCCATAAGGAAATGAACTCTTAGAAATTAATATAAATGGCAAGAATCATGGAACTGAGCTTCCTAAGAAAAAGTAGCAAAGCAGAAAAACTGTTATCCGTAGTACTGAAGACTTTCAAATTGGTGTGCAGCTAAACCAGATTCATCATACTTTTGAGTGTTTATTTGAAGTAATCTATTACAATACATATGACAGACAGTTGATATGTAGCATTCTGAGGCAAGGAAAAAAGCTATACATGATCAATATATATGGATCGAAAAAATAGTGTGAAACAATCTAAATGTGGACTCCTTTTGATTTCAACATTGTAGGGGATGTTCAGACTACTACCACCAGTGCATCTGGATTACATGCAAAAGAAAAAGAGTTATTTGGGATCATTGTACGATTTGCAACAATTCTCTGATTTGGAGCTTCAAGCTCGCACAATTAGTACTGGGTTTTCCCAACATTCTCTATCTCATCATAGACTATGGGCTAAATTAAATGAAACATATTCCAATTTTCACCACCAACTTAATTTTCACTGGGACATGTACCCAATAATGGCCTCCTTTCATCTAATACTCACAGGACTGTTTCAATTCGGGAACAAAACTCCTGGAAATCGATACAACTGCACACACAAGACACTTCACGATTTACTCTATAATGATAATGGTTTTATTTCAATAGTTGACCTTGAGCTTGTGTCTAAGGAACATCAGGTTTCAACATCCAACCATCAAGAAATGGGATCGCTTTGCACAAAAAGTAAGAGGTCCGTATAAATTGTCAAAAATGTCTTCCTGAACACATGGGAGAGAAAGAAGTGCATGCTGACGTGGGAATTGCCCAAGTAAGGAAAATGATTGGGAAGAGGCATTGGGCGCTTAAATAACATACAGAATATGCAAAAAGATATTGCACTCCCAAACTATAGGCCGAAGATGAAAGCAAGGACATTGGAGTCTCCTGATATTGGATATGCCTCTAAACGATTGCTACAATAGAGTGAAAAAGGGAAGCAATGGCTAAAAATTTGATGTGTGTCTGCAAGAACAATAAATCATAGAGATGGATGAGCTTTCAAGCTGTTGAAAGCACATCAAACAATTCCTGGAGGCTTCAGATTCAAATAGCATTGAGAATACTGCTCCCATGGAATGCTTGGAAACATTGATTTATTGAGCATTTGTCAGTGGCTCTTGAACGTAGAAGCAATGTCAAAAAATAAATCCTCTTAACTGAATCTGTTCACTATTTTTAAGCAGCACGTACATCTATAAAATACTCTGAAGAACATGCTGGCTTTATGATTCGCGATTATAAGTTCTAATGTAAATTTTAAATACATAGCATATGTTGTCAACATCACTTACAAGTTACATTCAAAATTTAGATAGATAAATCATAAATGTAACTTTAAAACTTGAAAGTCGAAACCCTGAACTTCAAATAACGAAGTTTCAGCATATGCACATATTGCATAACACATCATTTGATTGCAGGAGTAAATCAACTCAATTATCACAATGCATATAGAGAGTTGAGTCCATTTAAAATGTAGTGAATGGACCAATAATAGACAATAAATAATACATAAAGTGTCAATGAAACAATGACATCAACTCTTATCTCGCCTCCTGAATCATTCCACTAAATACAGGGCCTTGACATCCAATCCCAATATACAATGAGTCATTTTCAACCATCAATCATAGGTACCAAGCTTTATATACACAAGGTTCACATAGCTGCAAACTGTCAAATACACACTGATAGTTACAAGTTACAAGTCGTCACAAATACAGGTTTCCAATCATTATATCCGCAAGTTGCAGGTTGTCAGAGTTTGAACAGGAAAGAATACCCACTCAAGTTGATTCTGATCTTAAAGAGCATTAGCCAGATCCTCACATACTGTTAGTAGTTACTGATACAGGGACTTCCATACATGCAAATAAACTTGATACTCAAATGGAGAGCAGGTGTGTGAATTTTGGAAACATGGAAAGAAATACTGAGCATCACTCGTGTGGTGGGGAAAGCATCTAGAGTCTGACACAATCAGTTGATAATGTGCACAAATTTAAAAATATCACTGACTAGGTTTTGATTGAGGATGAGACTGCTCATGGTGATTTGTGTACTAAGGTAGTCCCTACTAGAGTAAAGGACTCAACTTTGATGTTTCCACAAAGGGGAACACTCCTTTCACAACTAGGATCCCATCTGTCATAGAAGAAGCTCAAATGATCAATGATGGATATGCATACTCTGTTGTTGACAAAGTCTTTTACTCTAGCTATGGTCTCACTGAAGTCCCACCTACGCTGACAACCAGGGTGAGGCCCAAGACTAAACGAGTATGGCAAGGGCCAAGGCAAGCCACAAAATGCATATGGGCGACCATATTGCCAGAAAGGACGACTTCTCATGCAGAACACAACAAAGGCCTGGGTGCTTCCCTGGGCCATCCCCTGACCTTCTGACATTATAGGAGTCTGACAGTGCACCCCTTGCTATTTGCAACTGCCTGGCATTGGCAACTGCCTAGGCCATGCACATCTGACCACCACTCCTCCATTGCTAGTCCAAGACAAATATCCACACACCCTTTCCAAAATATCTAGCCATTCCCAAAGCTATATAAGTGGACGTTTACTTCATGCATGGGGCAGAAAAGACACTAGATAGAGCATAGACAGAATAGTCCACACTCCTTTGTTAGGCACATAATTTAGCTGTTGCACTCCTCATAGATATGTGGTAACCTGCTCCTACACACAAAGGAGCCCCTGCCAGAGGCGCTAGCTTAGAGGGTAACCTTGGAGTTGGTGTTCTCGAGAGGTATTGTACACCAATCTTGCTGAGAGCTTATGTATCATCTTTAATCTAATGTGTCGTGTGTCCTCTCCTATGTGTCCCTCTTAGTTGTGTTTCTCTTTCCCCCAAGTGTTTCCTGTAGATTTTTGCCTGAGGTTCATGGTCTACTTGCAGTGTATTCTCTTAGTCAAATTATGAAGTGTATCATGGACATTGAGCTCTTCCTGTTGACTCTTTGTGAATATTCTAATTCAAGTGTCCAGTACTACTCCAAGAGTACATGCAAACTCCACTCCCTGCAAACCACACACAACTTCATCACCTACAATTCGAGATCTATTTTATTCTTCGAATGTTGCAAGTAAGCAATATCTGGAAAGGCAACTCCATAACTTGAGAATGGAAGAAGGTAGTCCAATGCAAAAACACCTTACTAGGATTCAAAATCTAGTTCATTAGCTCGTGAATATTGATGTTTTTTATAGGGGATGATGAGCTTGTGACCATACCTCCAAACTCGTTGCCAAGAGTCTTATATGTCCTTGCAACTTTCTTCACCACTAACACAATGATCACACCCAGAAGGCTGCAAAACATTCCACAACAGGTAGAACAATCTAGAATTAATATAGATCTACAAGAGTCCTCGAGTGACCTAGCCTTAGCTACTAAAGCAAAAGGCATAGGTGAAGGATTAACCAAAAGAGAGTTCTACCTCAAAATCGAATTCTAGTCCTACTTTCAAATCCAGTAAAAATGAAGATGATCTCAATGACTTAGAAGATTTGAAATCTCAGAAGAAGAAAGCTTATAAGAAGGGTACTTATTTCTTTCATAGCTGATTATTATATAAGTGTGAGTATACTTAGATCTGTGAAACAAAAAAGAGATTTTGGAAATGCAATAGAGATGATGAGGATAATTCCAGAAAAAGAATTTTAGAGTTCAAACAGTGTAGACTCTGATGAAAACTCTCCGCAATTTCAAAAGACTTTTTAAGGAAAGCCTATAGTTTGGTTATTTGATAGTGGTGCTTCCAAGCAAATCATGTCCGAGCTTAAGCTAGTTCGAGTCCATCTTATCTGCAAAACAAAATTTGATGGATTCTTGTGCAAATGATCTAACTCTTTTAGTTCATGGCATAAGAATAGTCAGTTCTTAAGACTCTTAAGTGATAAGTCATACCATCTCCTTGAAGTTCTATATCCAACGGATAGTGTCACCTTGAATGCTAAAAAGGGGCGTTTCTTCCAGAGCTGAAGGAAGGCCAGATGCCAGCAGGAGGTGCCATCAGAGTCACCCTGAAGACGGTCCAGCTGCTCACACAAGGTGTGAACCAACTCCAGCCAGAAGTCCCAGCCGCACCCCAAGTAACAGTATGAGGCCCTGCCCGCCAGGTAAGAAGTTTCAAGATCTGCCGCCAAATCCGTTGTGCCAACGGGCAGTTCCAAAGACAG
>CM035419.1:115449939-115457439 GCA_020310875.1 Ceratopteris richardii | reverse complement strand
CATCAATTTTACACACTCAGGGAGCTTGCGGAGCTTGTGAGCAGCTATCTATGGTATGCATGTTATGATTTCCTCTTCACGCTTGGCATGGCAACACCGGTGCACACACTGCACAGTGCAGCGCCTTTCTCAGGTGTGGTTCTTTCGGTGCATATCGCATGTAGCAGTGCATCAATTTTTTTTACCAAAAGAATTTGAAGAAAAAAACCTCGTTCGAACTTTGACAGATGCATATCCAGCAGGCAGCTGAGAGATTTAGCCCTTGAGTCTTGAGCTTGCTTGAGCTTTAAGCACACATTCACCCTCTTGACTCTTCCGCCTTGACTCTTCACCCTCTTGCTCCATAGTCCACACACCAAGACACCCTTCCCCCTTGCTCCCTTGCTCTACACAGTGACACACACTTAAATAATACACATGGGTAGACCTTGTAACACAATTCAGTTGAAGAGCTCAAGCAATATTAGAGTTATCTCCACCATAGTAGCATCAGATTGCGTTTTTTCGCTTTCGGTACATTCAGTTAATATAGTATGTAGGATACATTTTGAGACATATGGTCCGTGTTCAAATGATAAAATGTTCGCCCTTCACATGCAGTGCTCACCTTATAATATGTTACATAACACACATAATATGTTACATAACATGTTACATAACACCAATGAAAATGGGTAAATGTACTCCTTCCCAGCACACACAACAACATCACATTTACTTATAAAACATTCATAATATGCAACCAGAGACGTCTTCTATTTTCAAGGGTTCCGTACAACAACAATCTGTCACAACAAAATGTTGACAATATATTTTATTCTCCCTCGTATCAAAATCCAACTCAAAATCTATGTGACTGCAGTTACAAACCACAAACATTTGATACTGGACCCTCATTCTAAGAAGGGAATGGAGTCTGGACGCATGCAATATCACCGATGAGCTGCGACACGTCAGTAATAATAATATAGCCAAATCCATGCGAAAATCTTGGTTATGATGCCTTCGATCATCCCATTCTCGTTCACAACTAGATTATGGACAAATGTAACAAAAACTGTCCATTCTATACCATGTAGCTGCATCAACAGAATATCCAATATACTAACAGCATCTTTAAACAGCTGCTTTAAATAACAATTAATCCACAAAACAATAACTGAAGAAAATTATAAAAGACTAACACTAATAATATACTCATTTCACATGCAAACCCATTTCTCTGTGACAATGCGTAGAATTCTACATTGACTCAACCCAAGTGACTAATATATGAGTTTCTTGCCGCCTCTTACCCCATCTAGATCACGAAAATATAGAACACTCCCTTATAATATATACAACAAAAAACTTCCCTATGAGAGTTCAGAATCAAAGTACCTTCCTTCGAAACATCCAAACACCCAGAAGATAGTCGTTCAGGTACCCATGCTGGAATATTTACATCATTAATCCAAAGGCTGATAGGCCTTGACTTGTGTCTGAAATCAGGACTATTGACGTTTTTCTGCAACAAAAAAGAAAAACTCTCTTTAGCTTCATATCTCTATCAACCTCCATTCCTACCTTCTTCCTTCCTCACTTCTGTCACCCTACAGATTCCCATCTGCACTCCCTATTCCAATTGTATATCTCTTATCCCTCTTTCATGCTACACAAATACAAGAAAAACAACAAGCCATTCACTCTAATTCTCACTCCCCCCCCCCCCCCCCCCCCCGGCTCTCTCCCTCCCCCTCTCCCTCCCTCCCTCCCTCCCTCCCCCCCCCCCCCCCCCCCCCCCAAAAAAAAAACAACCTCTAGGCATAACAATGCAACATTCTATCAAGGGCCAAGGCTCCTATCTAAACACTCGACGGACTACCATCACAAGCTTCACTATTTAGACAACCTCAACTGGTGTATGTTCATCAATATGGACACCTAGTGAAGGTTCTTGTCTGAAATCGTGTGGAAATATTAATCTACCAAGGTCAAGGTACAATACATAATGATATAGGAATGAGATGGAACTGCCAACACACACCTAAACCTTGTGAGTACCTACCTTTTCCTTCCCTGAGAGTAATCCAATGGTGATGGAATACTTTCCAGCTATCTTCCTCTCACAATAGCCAACCATGCAAATGCTCAAGGCCCCATGACTAGACAGGCTACAGCATCTCTCTTGGAGTACTTTGTTAGTACATTTTGGTAGTGATGTGTGTGAACACACTTAGGATTGCCTAGGCACTATTTTCCTCTCTTTGGGACGATTTTTCCCCTTGGCTTGTATATACGCAAATACATTCACATTATTAGATGCCTTATATGTGTCACATATCAAGAAGAATCTCTTATTAATGTCAACACTAGCCAAGATTGGCTTGGTGATAAAGTTTGTTGATAATAAGTACACAGTTCATGATCTTTTTTATGGCGACAAAATTATTGCCTCTAGTACATTGTATGACTGTATAAGATCACAGATTATGGAGAATATGTGAATGATTATGCATGTGCAGCACAAAATTTGCAGGCGATTTCAGATAATAAACTTTGGCCTGCATGTTTTGATCATCTGAATTTTGCCAGTTTGTTATGCCTATGCAAGTCTAATATGATATCCTCTTTTACTAAACTTGAGCCACCATCCGAACATGTCTATGAGGGTTGCATTTGCGTAGAATGCAATGTTCTTCGTTTCCAAAGATGGTACAGTACATAGCTTTTCCATACCGGAATCATAAGGCACGCATATGGGTACGGAAGTATGAAAGAAGTATGGAATTTCTTCAAAAATATCATAAGCAATATCATACATCCAACAGAAAAAGTATTCAAATCTAGAAATTCTATATATACAATAATATATATGAAAGATCATAATTTTGTTGGCTACTATAGCTCAGAATGTGGTATTATCTATGTATGGGTATAATGGAAGAGAATATATGAGAGTAAATTTGCATCAAAACAATGTGAAATTGGTATGGATTCGTCCTCAATTAGAATCGATGCAAGAAAGGAAAAATCACAAGTACGAAAAATTTCATACTTCAACCATACGCATACATTTTCATACCTACGATATTTTTTCCATACATGTAAGAAAATAACTATGTTAAAGTAAGAGCTCAACAAAAATTGAAGCTTGTTTAGAGTCATGTATGTGGTCCTATCCAAACACCATCTTTTGATAATTATCTTCACTTTGTGACCCAACATGCATGGGTCTACCCATTAAAGTCTTAGTCCGAAGTATTTATCTGCTTCAAACAACTCCTTGTTATGACTCAAAATCTATCAGCATGTAAAATCTGTTGGTGTTTAGGCCCACAATCAATATAGAGACATAGAGACAAAACAGGCAAAATGGAAAATAGACATAGACAAGACATGAGAGAGAGAGAAGGATCCATGCTCCACATATAATATTACGTTCCAATATGAAGTACATGAAGTTACAAGATAGCATAAAGGATCTACAACAAATATAAGGTGTCCATAACTCCGCAATCCCCAAAGCTAAAAATGATCTCCTCCAAATAGATAAGCTCCAAGTTGTTGCACACTTGGTAAATGATGCAAAAAACACATGTCTCCAAGTTGAAGGGACCTTCTTCTCCTCCACAAGCTCTCCATGAACACTCCAAAAGTGATACATCATGAGCCCAAACACTTATCTTTATATAGGTTAGCTAATACATGATTTTCCAAGCGTAAAAACTCAAAAAACAAGGATCCATAATTTTCAAAAACCTAATTCCAAAAGTTAGCAAAACCTTAATTTTGGGTTTTTATTCATATATTGCTTGGGTTAATAATATACAATATATTGCTTTTTGCTTTTGAAAACTACTTTCCTAATCTGTAATGATTTTTAACTATAAATTTTGACCATTTTCTATTATTTTAATGACCAATTTCGACCATAGTTGACTTTGCAATATTTTGAAATTTCTTGATGTATGTGCACCTCCCTTCGAAAAGGTTGTTATATCTAACAAAATGGGCACCCTCCATTGATGGAGGGGGTGAGTATATGTCTTCTGAATTCAATGCGTTTCGAGCTCACTATGCGATGAAAACACAAGTGTGGAAGGTTGCTATATCTAACAAAGTGGGCACTCTTCATTGATGGAGGGGATGAGTATATGTCTTTTGAATCAATGCATTTCTAGCTCACTGTGAGATAAAATCATAAGTGTACAATGTTGTATACTCCACAATAGAATAGTGTTGCAAAGAGGAGAAACAAGTCTCTCATGGAATTGGCAAGGTGTATCCTACAAAAGCATTATTGTCTATAACTCCTTATGAAGCTTGGCATGATTGCAAGTCATTCATTGCTCATCTGCATTTTTTTACTGTCTCAAATATGCATTAGTGCACGAACAACAATGCAAAAAATTGGATGATAATGATTTAGAATGTATTTTTTGTTGGGTACAATCTTGAGAGCAAAGCACATCGCTTCTAAGATCAACCTAAATGCATCTTGGTTAGCCATAAAGCAGTTTTGATGTTGTAGAGCCATTACATTCATGTGCCAAGGAGACATCATGAGCTCAAAAGATGTGTGTGAGGCATTATCGGCTCTTTTCATTGTAGGACAATCATATATGTATCACCGAATAAGAGAAACTTCTCGGCCTATGCAAGTTTTGAATGAGAACATAGATCATTCTGTTTCTAATGCAAGTATTCACAATAAATGTACAAATGGGAGAGAAAATATTGATGAGGCATAATCTATGCCAAAATGGTAGTACAAACTTTGAGAGATACCAAGTTAGGTGCACCCTTGCCTTATCGTACTCGATTAAGCTTCAATGGTGCTCTCTTTGCATCTCATTGTTATGCAATGGTTGTCTCTAGTATCTAGCATGTTTTATGAGAATAAGCCTCTTTGCTTTGATGAAGCACAAAATACAAAAAATAGATGGCTATAATGCAATGTAAATAAGATGCTATTCTAAAGAATGGTACTTGGTCTTTATGTAACTTGCCTCTTGAGTCCTCGCAAGAAGGCCATTGGCACTAAATAGGTCATAGGTTAAAACACATGCATGATGATAGTATTGATTGCTATAAGGTTAGGCTTGTAGCTAAGAGCTATGCCGAAGAAAAAGGCATAGATTTTGATGAGACCTTTGCATTACATGCCAAATGATAACATTTAGAACCTATGCACTTGCAACTCACAATGGTTGGAATGTACATAAATGGACATCGAAATTGCATTCTTGAATAGGGACTTGCATGAAGAAGTGTATGTTTTTCAGTCTCGTGGTTTTGTGCAAAAAGGGTATGAAAGCAAAAACTGTAAGTTAAAGAAGGCATTATATGGATTGAAGCAAGCACCACGTGCTTAGTATAAAAAGATACATGCCTAATTAGTCAAAATATAAAACCTAATCTGTAGCATGTAAGTGAAACACAAGTTTTAACTTGAAAAAGTTACCGGACACTTGTCAAAATCATATATACCATCCAATGGATAAGATTTCTCCCCATGGCATAGCAAAAAACTGGCAACCGCCTTCTAGAAAAACACGAGAAACTTTATTAGTATTTTAACAAATTACAATGGAAGCTTTATGCTATTACATATAAGTTTTTAACCTAGCTTTGTTGGGCATCACGAAAACTATTCAAACACATGGTTTGATGGCTCTGAACATCACTTTCTTGTGGGACTTTTCATGGAATAACTTGGTGGAGGTGTTCCCTTCAACTTTCAAGGTGGAGTTGTCTTTTCTTCATCATCTACAAGGTGTACAACTGCGTGGCGCTTATCTATTTGGATGAGATCATACATCAGCTTTAGAGATTTTAAGAGTTACTGGGGAACTTTTATTCAACATCTTGTACATCAAGTGTATCCAGGGTTGGTTCCTCACGCATTAGGAAACTTTTTAGCTGATTTAGCTGAGCTTGTAGCTGACTCCTAGGTTACTAACTTAGCTAGAATTTATGGATTTTAGGTTGTTTGCCTAACTACTCTTTTCTTCCCTTGGTTCTTGCAGTTATCCAACCTCCCTATGCTCCTTATCTAGCCTCCTTATACTCTTGCACCCCTTCATCTTGAAGCTTGAGAAGCTTGCATTTGCTGCCCCAAGCTTCAATCGTACATTTTACTGAATCCTAAAATCCTTAGTCAAAATTACAACCTTGGAGATCAAACCATCACATTTAAAGATATATATTACATGATCTATGCATGCATACATACATGAACAATTATCTAATGTATAATAGTATAATAATGGAAGAATATCCCCACACTTCCAACAGCCAACTTGGACAAACCAATCAACCCAACTAGAAACTTCATCCAATGTTAATGCCCCTTGAAAATAGTGTTGCAATTGTGTATCACCCATTCCACTTAAATCCCCTGAGTGATCTGTGCACTTGTACCTGAACGCAACATCCCAAAGAATGTTTGTATGCAATAACATCATTCGATGACCATAATATATGTTGTAAATAGAGATAACATGTGACAAACAATAAAAGATCTTTTTTGAACTAAGCTATATTGAGAGAAAATTTGAATACAAGTTTACGGTGAGTTGAGGATAAAGTGAGGGTCGTATGTATATGAACAAAAGGGGGCACAAGAGTCCCCCATCTTTGTTGTACAATGTAGACTTTCACCATCTAACTCTATGGAATTTCATCTACGCCGTTTCTTTGAGCCCTTGAGTCTTATGATTTATCTTTCACGAACTTTCTTACCTCATTGACTTCTTTCCATATACCACATGCTCCACAAATATTTGGTAGCACTATCCATGCTTGATGATGTCTTGAAGGAGGCAACTCACAAGAGAAATACTCAGTCTCCAAGCGCTACATCTCATCATTCATGCTACCTAACATCATGTAGAAAGCATAAAGGCCAGTTAATCATAAAATATGCAATGTGTATACAAAGTTAACATGCATACTTGAGTTTCTTTTTTAAGGGTCATATCAATAAATGTCAAGAGATGTTTTACTGTGCCCGTCAAACATCCGCTAAACATCAAACGACATAAGTAAGAATCCCATCACAAACAACTATGACTGTAGCTTCTATGCTATCTTGTAACTTCTATCATGGAATGTATTGAATATATTTGGAGCATGGCTCCAAATATCTCTCTCATGTGTGGTCTTCTCTTCATGATGTTTCTATTTTCTCTTTGTCTCTATATCTATTATGGGCCTAAAAACCAACAATGTTTGGCGCATATCTCCTTTCTTCATCGACAATTTCTCTGTTCTTCTCTATAAATTTCACCTCTTTTGTTGTGTTTTCTCTCTAATAGCAAATTTAAAGATCCTAAATATACTAGATACATGATGACAATTTTTACAACACTGATGGAGGTCAGACCCAACATAGGAATATCCACATATAAAATAATTATCAACCCAATGGGGAAGAGTCATAATGGCACTAAAACCTGCACTACATCCAAAATTTATTTGGCCTATTGCATGAACACATTCGAAAGATCATTGCTC